>LVTN01000171.1:9655-64282 GCA_001649415.1 Musa itinerans
AAGTTTACCGGAGTCAAGTTCGATGGGTGTTCGAGAGTCCGCCGAAAGTCCGAAGAATCGTCAGAAGTGCTGTCGGAACCACCGAGAAAGAATCGGGGACTTGCTGAAGGTTTTGAAAGTCTGCCGGAAAGATCGTCGGAGGTTCGCGGAGATCACCGAGAAGGTTCGAATACTTGCCAAAGACTCGTTGAACTCGCCACAAGACCGGGAGCCTATTGGGAGTCCGCCAAAAGAAATTCGAGGGTGTATCGGAAGTTCGCCGGAAGGAAACTTGACGTTACCGATTAAAATTTTGCTTAGGGCTATCTCTTAATTTCGTAGTTTGCATATAATTTGGGTTAAGATTAAGGGTTAATCCTATAACCCGGTTAGGGGCCAATTAGGCCCGAGTTTGGACTAGTTTGGGCCAAGTTTGGAGCCCAACCAGTGAGTTGGAATAGTCCAGGCGGTGGCACCACCAAACCCAAGCAGTGGCACCGCCAGACCCAAGCAGTGGCACCACCCGTCCCAAGAAGGCAGGCGGTGGCACCGCTAGTACATTGTCAATGTCAGACACTGACAAGCGGTGGCACCACCAGCACTGGGAAACCCAAAAGTAATTCAAATTTGGAGCCCAAATTTGAATCCTCTTGGGGCCTATAAATACCCCTCAATTCTCAATAGAGAATACACCTTTTTGAGAAGTTAGAAAATGAGAAAAAGCTCTAGCAAGATCTTGTTTTCAATAGCTTAAGTGTTCATCTCCCTCTTTCTCTTTGGAAAAATCTGTAAGAGTGTGAACCACTTATAAGAAGGTTGTAAGAGGGGTATTTGGTCCTTCCCCTTCAAAGTGATTTGCTAGTGGAAGTTGGGAGCCTCATCGAAGAAGGCTTCGAAAGTGGATGTAGGTCATTTGACCGAACCACTATACATCGTGGTGTTCCTTGAATGTGTGAGTATTTAATTTTCTGAATTATTTCTCTACTTAGCTGTAAATCATTCGGTTTTTATCTCCCTACTCTTGACTACCTTTACTCGAGCTATTTTAGCTAAGTCATCATTCGTCAAATCGAAATCTCTACACATTTACGAAATTGATTTCAAACTTACAAGTTTAATCCGCTGTACTAATTCACCCCCCCTCTTAGTACCACTCTGATCCTAACAATATCCACTCTTCTTGGACCGATGCCCGAAGCCTTCTATTGATACATCGACCGATTCACCGGCTCGACGTCCAATCTTCTGACATGTTTTCCCCCAGCACAACATGATTCTTCCTGCTTTAATTGTCTCATCCTAATCGAAGGATCCTACGTCACTCAAAACATAGATTAAAACATAAACACATATCAATTAGTTTCATCATCAAAATACAAGATTCTACAAAATCAACATATGAATATCCTGTCACTTCAAGCTGATCTGATCTCCTATATATGAGCATATAATCTTTCATCCCCTATAGATATCTCATTACTTTCTTTGTAGCTTTCCAATCTTCCATTCCTGGGTTGCTTTGGTGTCTTCCCAACATTGCAATTGTAAAATTGATATCTGTTCTTGTACAAGTTTAAGCATATAATAGACTTCCAACTGTGCACCCATAAGGAATATTCTTCATTTGATTTTTTCTAAGTCATTTTTCGGGCATTGGTTTTGACTGAATTTTTCACCTCTAGTAATAGATATATCATTAGCTGAGCAAAGCTGCATATTAAATCTCTCTAAGATACGATTAATATATCCTTTCTGAGACAATCCTAATAATCCTTCACATCTATTCTTGAATATCTCAATGCTAATAATATAAACTGCGTCATTCATATCAACTATCTTAAAGTTTTTATTGAGAAATATCTTGGTTTCGTGTAATAAACCAAGATCACTACTAGCAAGTAAAATATCATCCACATATAAGACCAATATAATAAACTTGCTCCCACTTACCTTCAAATATGCACTGATCAATAGTGTTTTCATTAAATTTGAAGAAAGTAATAGTATTATGAAACTTTATATACCATTGTCTAGAGCTTGTTTAAGGCCATAAATAGATTTCTTAATTTTACAAGCCTAACTTTCTTTTCCCTTTTCTATGAATTCTTTAGGTTGTTCCATATAGATTTTCTCATCCAGATCCCCATTCAGAAATATTGTTTTCACATTCATTTGATGTAACTCAAGATCATAATGAGCTACTAATGTCATAACGATTCTCAATGAGTCCTTTCTAGAAACTAGAGAAAAAGTCTCATTATAGTCGATGCCTTCTTTCTGAGAAAAACCTTTAGCCATAAGTCTGGCTTTATATCGTTCGATATTGCCTGTTGAGTCATGTTTTGTCTTAAAGACTCATTTACAACTAACTCTTTTACAATTATTGGGCAATTCAACGAGATCTCAAACATCATTTTGGACCATTAATTTTAACTCTTCTTTCATTGCATCATACTATTATACCATTTTTCAGAATCATTACTTTCTATGGCTTCTGAAAATGATAAGGGGTCTCTTTTTATTCCTATATCATAATATGATTCTCGTAGATATACCATATAATCATCAGAAATGACATGTTTTCTTTTCCTTTGAGATATTCTTAAAGTTACCGATTGTGATTATTCTACAAGTTCATCAGCGGCGATATCAACATCATATGAGAGTTCTTCGATGTTATTTTGTTGTTCACCCTCGTCAATACTCTCATTGATTTGAGAAACAACAATCTCTCGAATAGGAGATGATATGGGAGAATTAACCTGAATATCCTCAATATCAAAATTAATCCTTCGAGATTTTTCACTCATACTAATTTCGTCATTTTCTAGGAATTTTGCATTACCATATTCTATTATCCTCGGACTATGATTAAGGCAATAAAATCTGTATCCATTGAATTTTTTTGGATAACCAATAAAATATCCAGAAATAGTTCTTAGGTCCAATTTCTTTTCTTGTCGATTGAATACTTTTATCTCTGCAAGACATCCCCAAATATATAAATGTCTCCAACTGGGCTTCCTATCAATCCACAACTCAAATGTGGTTAATGAAACTGACTTACTAGGAACCATGTTCAAGATGTATATAGCTGTTCTAAGAGCTTCACCCTACATTGAGTCAGGTTTAGAGGAAAAACTCATCATGCTCCTAACCATATCCATAAGAGTACAATTTTGCCTTTCAGCAATACTATTCTGCTATGGTACACCTGATAATGCATATTGAGTACAAATATTCTATTGTTCTAGGAATCTAGCAAAATGATCAATGTTCTGACCAGATCTATCATATCTACCATAAAATTCACCACCCCTATCAAATCTGATAATTTTAACTTTTATATCTAATTGTCTCTTAAACTCATTTATATACACTTCAAGAGTATCAACGACTTGAGACTTTTCATATATTAGATAAATATAGCCATATCTGAACAAGTCATTTATAAATGTGATGAAATACCTTTCTCCACTAAAACAAGGAATATGGAGTGGTCCGCAGATATCAATATGAATAATCTCAAGGATTTCTTTACTTTTTGTGGCATTTTTCTTTATATGTTTAGTTTGTTTTCCCTTAATACAATCTATACAAACATCAAAATCAATGAAGTCTAAATGTTCCAAAATATTATTCCTTACTAATCTTTCAATTCTTTCCTTGGAGATATACTCTAATCATCTATGCTATAATATAGAAGATCTTTCATTATTGAAATTACGTTTCAATCCAACACTTGATTATAGGATCAATAATGTCTTTGCAAACTCAAGATCCAAATTAATTCTGTATAAACCATCACACAGAATTCCTGAACCAACTTTTATTGAATCATAAAATATACTAAGTTTACCATTACCAAAAGAAAGATAATATCCTAACTCATCAAGTCTAAATAGAGAAACTAAATTTCTAGAAATAGTAGGAACATAACATGTGTTAACATGATCCATCAGATGACTCGTCTCTAAGCGTAGACGATAAGTTCTCACTTATATCACTCACTTTAAGACGATTTCTCATAATGATGAATCTTTCATGTACTTTTGGTTTCCGGATTAAAAGAAATCCCTACATATTATTGGTAACATGAGTTGAAGCACTAGAATCAATCCACCAAATGTTAGAAGGAACTTCTATAATATTTGATTCGAAATATACAAAGGTCGAGTTAATACCTTTCATTTCGAACCAAGTCTTGTGTTTAATGCAATCATTATTCACATGTCATTTCTTACCATAAAAAAAGTACTTTACTTTAAAAGCTTTCCTTTCATTAGTCTGTTTAACATTTCCAAACCCGATAAATTTTTTTGATAGATGATGCTTCAATTATCTTTTCTTATTACCAGCTCCTTGAATAGTAGTCATGATATTATATGAACTTTCCTGCTTTAATCTCAATTCTTCCTGAACACACATGCTAGTTAACTCATTCAAGTCCCACTTATCATTATTTGTATTATAGTGAATCTTGAATGGGCCAAATTGAGAAGGAATAGAATTAAAAATGAACTGCATAAGGAAAAACTCATCAATATTCATGCCTAATGCTTTAAGTTTTGCAGCTTTATCAGCCATATTGAAGATGTAATCCTGAATTCCTCGAGTGCCATCATACTGAGCCGTAGTAAGTTCTTTCATTAGTGTGCCAGCTAATAACTTATCAATAGATTTAAATCTGTCTTCAATAACCTTTAAATATTCTTATGTGCTAGTTGCAATCAGTAATGAAGTCTTTATGTTATTTGCAATCGTCATTCTTATGAACATTAAACTAAGCATATCATATCTTTCCCAAGCCTTCATTTCATTAACTTGTTCTACAGTACTTTCATCAATCAAGTCTACAAGCTTTTCAATAAGCAATGCTAAATTAAGATCTAATACACCTAGTGTAAATTGTACATGCTCTAACCATTCTGAATAATTTGATCCAAAGAATACAGAGACACTAGAAGCATATAAATGTATGGACGAAAATACCACTGCAAAATATAAAATAATATTAATGCTTTAAGTTTTTTAAAAATTTGATGAATTATTGATATCATCTATATTACACCTTTAGGTGAAATATTGACATATCTAGTGTTCACTTCATATCATCTATGGAGGATTGATGTCATCCTTGTGGAATAGTATTGTTACCTTTGGATATAAAACTTAAACTACAAGGATATCCAAAACAGTATCATCCTACCCAATCACATAATTATTTGAAGTAGATTCTCCTTTGAGATTATCTAAATCTTCTAATTATGTATGTCATTATGAATATTATTTCTTTAATGTTATTTATGACTGATTCCTTAATATTATTTTATAAGTTATTGGTCTAGATAACTTTGGTGGCTACAAGACCAATACAATAATATAAAATAAAATTTAAAAATATACTATAAATGACAAAACTTTTATTGTAATTCACATCACAAAAGCTTATCATTCCAAGTTACTTTGGCAGCTACAAGTCAGATAAAACTTAGAGAGATGAGTTACAAATAATATTAATCAAAATTTTTTAATTTAATTTATGCTAAGTAGTTCAATAATAGAATAACAACCATAATAATTATTGAACATTAATCAGCAAAAGAAAACTCATATGATAATCATGATAACAGATAAATCATGCCTTCATGTGAAAGATGAACATTATTTCACAATTTCAAATATATATATATATATATATATATATATATATATATATATGTGTGTGTGAATAACCAAATATATATACAAAGAACAATAATTGGATTTTATTTACCACATGTAAAAATATAATCAATAATTCATATGAGAAAACTATAAAAGTGAACCGTAATTTATGATTTTTTTAATTAAATCTAATCAAATAATCAAAATATAATCATGATTAAATTCAATCATAATTATAATATATCATATTTATCAATTTTATAATTGAGAATGTAAATTAGAAATTCTCAATTTCATAAGGGTAAAACTATAAATATTTAATAGGATATAAATCAGAAATATATGACTTATAAAAGGTAGAACTATCAAAAAAATTAAAGGATATTAATAAAATACATAAGGGCAAAACTATAATTTGACCAAAGGGAAACCCTAGGGCAAAACTATAATTTTGCCAAAACCTTACTACGGTGTCATCGCCACCTACGCGTGCAGCGTTGCTGCTGCCGACCGCCTGCGCGTATGGCGCTGTCGCTTCCTGCGGGCGGCGGTGCTATTGCCATCATAGAGATGCCGTCGCGACATTGTCGTTGCCACCATAGGGCTGCCTCTGCCCGCGCACGACTACTGAGGCGGTTCCTACCTACACTTGGCTGACGCCTGGGCACGGTTGCCCACGCATGTGGTTGCTACCTGCGCGACTACCGACGCCTGCGCACGGCTAGTCGCAGCCGCAACTTGATGCGGCTGTCTGCCCTAGTACAACCGTCGCATGGACACGGGTTCTGCCCGCATGCGGTCGTCACATGGGTGCGGTGCTGCCGCCTATTGTGTGCACGTTGCCCAGCGCAACAGAATCGCTGGCTGTACGCAACAAGGTCGACAGCGACCATTACTGCTTCGCGGTCGAGAATAGGGATCATTCATGTATCGTAAACAAAAATAATAGATCTAATGTATTTGATCTTAAAAACATAGGCTCTGATACCAATTGTAAGCATAAAATCTGTAATATGTTGTATTAAATATGGAAATAATCTTTTATGCTAGGATTGAAATCAAATAATTAGATATGGTTTAACGATGTATACCTTTTGATGTTATCTGAAAAGAGATACTGTAATCCCTCAACTATAATTTCTTCTTGTTCAGTCCCTAGAGGTCCTATCTATTTATAGGCAAGAGTAGAGGGTCTAGGATAAGTAATTAGGAGAGTTCCTCCCATCAAGGTTATCTCTTAAGAAATCATACTTTAAGTGGACTTCTTTTCTATTGACCAAAATATTTCATCAGAATTCAATTAATTATATTATATATATCTTATCCAATTATAAAGGGCCACAAAATCTAACATATAAAGGTTCTTGGTCATTCTCTTAGTTAGGCTAAAACCCTAAAAGGCCCAAAACAAGTATCTTTCCGTGGATGCATAGATTTTACGGTCTTGAGAAATTAATTGGGTTTTGATTGGGTTCTTCAATAATTGAATCATGCAAAATGTATTAGAAATCTTGATTCTAAAGTATTAATTCGACGATCAAAGCTAGTGCCTTAACCCTAATCAAAGAGTTGATGTTCTCAAAGTTTATGGATCCCCATCCTCATCATTCATTCGGATGGTAGAACGAGTCATACATCATTCAATTCGATAACATGTCGATAATAGATGTGACCAGTACAATCATGTTTTACTGTATGGTGTGATAGATGTGGTAAAATCTAGATCAATCAGATTTGGTGTAACAATGTTTGTTTAGTGACCGAGGGATACTCGGATGCTTATTTGATGGTCGACCTATATGAAAACCAAGATTGATCGGATTTTTCATTATGATCATTATGACGCTCAAGTCAATGATTTTTATAGGAAAGAAATCAAACGATATATAAAGAAAATATGTTAGAAATTAGATACTAGAGTTGCTATTGTTCTTGATATTAGCAGTGCGACGGAGCAAGTAACTCGACGAAACAGGCAACCAATGAAGTAAGTGACACGACAAAATTATAGGAGCAAGAATCGGTGACGATAGAAATTGATAGAAGGGAAGAGAAAACAATGGTTAGGGTTATTATATAGTGGCAATCTTGTGATTTAGAGAATATCATAGGATACGTTGAAAACAAAAAAATCATTAGCATCATGTAAATACTAAAATACTTATATTATCCTAAGATAATATCAACATTTAAGTATTTATAATGTAGCATCCAAGTCAAATAATTTTATTTTAAAACTTATTAAACATCAATTTATATTTGAAATATGGATCGCGCCTCATAGCACATTTCAGATGTAGTAAAGACTCGATCACCAAATAACATGATTGGGAATCTCAAAGAGATGGGGGCGGGGGGTATTCTTTGATCATCTAATTAAATGTACCGGAATGTGCAACAATGAAGTCCAAAATAATAGGATCCGTTTGAAAACAAACACTAAACTATTAGCTTAGCACAAACCCAATCACGAAGTATGAGATTTTGATACCACACTACCAGCTTAGCACAAACCTCCAAGCACATTACATTTGGTTTCCTAGGGAATCATGTCACAGGATAGGTGAATCAAATTCTTTTACGTGTCGTTCCCCAAATCCATGCAACTATTCCAAGACAGTGCAACAGGCCCTCAAAGCATCAGCGCACACATAACAATGGAGGTCTGCTGCCCTAAACATCTGTCCTCCTCATGCGTGGAGCAAGATGCTCCACGAGAGGAAGAGGAAGCTCTGGTGAAACCCCACGAAGCCTTGTAGAAACCGGTGCAAGCAGCTTTCCAATGTGCTTTACTCTTAAGCGTATCAGTATCATATACTCACTTACCATGTGATGATGCACTTTGGAAACTGGTTTTAGACTAATCGAAAGCACCTCAAGAAAGGGAACTCGGTAGAGCGTAAGCGATGAAGTCATCCCTCGTTCATATGTCAGTATGTCACTATAATCTTTTATCATCTCGATCTATATATTAAGAAGACGAAGTACGTTAACTTTATCGAGCATGATTAGTGGCCATCTAATTTAACTCGATCATCATTTATATTGGATTATTTATAATCACATGGACCCATCAAACTTCGTGTGGGAGCAACTAATCCATTTAGAATCGATCAGAAAAGGTTCTCGATGAGTTAGCATAACCTAACCTCTCACAGAGATCTCGTGCACGGGTCCTCTCTAATCATCAACTACGATCAAGAACTATATCTCAGCACCATTGTAATCTCTAGGCCTCTTTTGAGGAGGGAGAAACTATTTTTGCTAGTACATTGCGATGATCAAAGAAGATGATCGAGAATGGATGCTAAATCTTTTGTGCCGTCCTTGCTACAAGCATACATCACATTCCTAGGAAGCCACAAAAAATGAGTCGCGTGCTTATGTTTTGCCGGAAAGTTGGGTCATCGAGCTTTGGTGAGCTGATAAACGCTTAAACAAAGGCATTAAGATACGTGGCCATGGCGCTCTTCCTCCATTTGTCTAGCGAAGAACTAATGCACATCGACGGACGGTGGTGGTGACCAATATTCTCATGCTCATTTCGAGACAGATGGAATGAGAACTTAGTCAAGGGCGGCGAGTTCTTCATCTCCTCGTGACATGCTTGAAAAGAAGAGCTTCTCACGAAACCTCGAGGTTTCGTGCACATGCCTTCACCATTAATGAAAGAATTCCTACTCCATCATTCCCAACCAAAGCTGGCAGGCACTACGCGAGCGATCCAAATTGCTTTGTGAATCGGCCACCGCGTAAATTAACTTTGGAAGAAAGAGAGAGAGAGAGAGGTTTTCTTTTATTTTCTTCGAAGAAAATTGTGGATAATTGTGCATCCAACCGGAGTTAATATTGTGGGTGGTGAGGAAGCGCCGACTACATCCAGGGCGGATGACCAATGAGGCCGTGTGGGTCCCGTCCGCCGTCAGATTTCCCCAGCGGGATCCACACCGCATCCCCGGATCTAATTGATATGGTTCGGTCGTTGACCGCCCGGGAGAGGAAGCGTAGACTGTAGCAGATCATTGCATCAGAACCATTCGCGTCGAGATGATGACGACGACGACGACGACGACGATGAGGGGACAAAGCTGTACCATTATCCTCGCTATCGGGCAATAATAATGATCTCGACCACCGCTTGACTAAACGACGCCAAGAAGCAATTTTGGCCAACAAGCAAGGCATGAAAAGTGTATTTGTGGCTCTCGGGAGGAACGCTGCGGATGAGACGAAGAACACTGTCGATCGACATTAATGCAGCATGAAATCACAACGATAACCCCTATCGATCTCACCAATGATGGATCAGACAGCTACTGCTTCCCGATGAGTGATCGAAATGGATCCTCCGTCAAGACTCGAGTGTGGTGCTGTGCAGTGGATAAACATTAAAAAAGAAACAAGGGCTCGATCCCACCATTTCTGTACACCGACAAATCACTTCATTCGATTCTCATGAACAGAATAGAAGAAAGAAAACTTCCATCTTGCTGGGAACCTCGTCTTAGATATTGAAGAGATCAGCATGCTGCAAGGTCATCATTTGAGAACCTCCCCTATTTAAACCCCTCCCCATCATCCCACCCTTCCCCACTTCAGCACGTCTCCATTGCCTCATTCTCTTCTAATTCCCACTCACTATCACCTTCGCTATCCGAAATCCCATTGGTACTTCGACGACTATTCCAATCACAACTTCCAAACCTTCTCCAGCTCTGTCCTGTTTCCTGTAAACAGCCAAGAATGGCCGGCATGACCGATCGAGTACAGTGCTTTCCCCCAAGATGTGTGTGGGTGAACGGCCCGATCATCGTCGGAGCTGGCCCGTCCGGCTTAGCCGTCGCAGCGTGCCTGAAGGAGCACGGCGTGCCCTTCGTCATCCTCGAGCGGTCCGACTGCATTGCCTCCCTCTGGCAAAAGCGTACCTACGACCGCTTGAAGCTCCACCTCCCCAAGCAGTTCTGCCAGCTTCCCAAGTTCCCCTTCCCCGATGATTTCCCCGAGTATCCTACCAAGAAGCAGTTCATAGATTACTTGGAGTCGTACGCTCAGCACTTCCAGATCCGCCCGCGGTTCAACCAGTCCGTGCAGTCGGCGAGGTTCGATGAAACGTGCGGATTGTGGCTGGTGAGGACTGTAGGGTCCGGCACCGCGGCAGCAAGCCGGAGCCACGAGGTAGAGTACATTAGCAGGTGGCTGGTGGTGGCGACCGGCGAGAATGCAGAGAAGGTAGTCCCCGAGCTGGTGGGCCTGGGGGAGTTCGGCGGCGACGTGATGCATGTCTGTGACTACAAGTCTGGCGAGGCCTACCGCGGGAAGCGCGTGTTGGTGGTCGGCTGTGGCAACTCCGGCATGGAGATCTGCCTCGACCTCTGCGACTACGGTGCCTTCCCGGCTATGGTGGTCCGCGATTCGGTAAGTGGCCATTGTCGTACGACCCCAAACATATACCTAGCGTGGATCGAGCTTGTTCATGAAACGTGATTACAGGTTCATGTTCTCCCGCGGGAGGTTCTCGGGAAATCGACATTCGAGTTGGCCGCTCTCCTGATGAATTGGCTGCCGCTGTGGCTGGTGGACAAGACTTTGCTGGTGTTGGCGCGGCTTGTGCTGGGCGACGTAGAGAAGTACGGTCTGAGGAGGCCTTCAACCGGTCCTGTGGAGCTCAAGAACACAGAGGGGAGGACCCCTGTTCTGGACGTAGGAACTCTTGGTAAGATAAGATCCGGTGACATCAAAGTGGTCCCCGGAATCAAGAGGTTCTCCCCGGGAAAAGTCGAGCTTGTCGACGGCCGAATCCTCCACATCGATTCCGTCATCTTGGCGACGGGATACCGCAGCAACGTCCCTCAGTGGCTTCAGGTACTAGCAAAGATTCTCTTCTCTTTCAATTCGACAGTGAGTGCACGAACATGACGACACACCTCGATGTCAGCTTGAGAAGAAGAATGGGAGATTGACCTACATTTCTTTGTTTGGGTTTGCAGGGATGTGATTTCTTCTCCAAAGATGGGTTTCCCAAGACGCCATTCCCAAACGGGTGGAAAGGACAGTGTGGACTCTACACTGTCGGTTTCACGAGGAGAGGCCTCTCTGGCGTTTCCTCGGATGCAGTGAGGATAGCCGACGACATCGGCAGTATGTGGAAAGAGGAACTGAAGTTGGCGAGGAGACCCATCGCCTGCCATGGGAGATGCATCTCGCAGATCTAATATGTGACTCGGATCGTAGACCAGTGTAAAATAGATCGGCAAGAGTGCACAGAGCTCATGTTTTGGATTAGAAACGAGCCTAATGAACAGAGAACAGTCGATGATGATCATGAGGCTTTTCTCACGTTGACACCATTGCATATCACTAAACCTCCCTCTCTCTTCTCCCTCAAACTCGAGGACAAACAAGACCAGCTGTGTGTAATCTTTACAGAACAGTAATGGCTAGATGCTTGTGCATGTAAGCTTGGCTTGAAGGATGATAACATGATACATATAAATTCTTGTATAGTCGGAGATATTAGCATAGGAATGAATCATATAAATTCTTCTATTAAATGCAATCCAGATGTCTCCATCCATATATTTGTCTTCTCTTGTTTTTTCTTCTATAGTTCTCTTCTTCATTCTTTCCTTTGAATGTGTTTACGCTATTGGAGATTTGACTGAATGGCCAAACATTCAAGGCTAAGGAAGAGATCCTTTATGAACTCAGCATCTTCTTCAATGCTACAGCTAAGGTAGAGGTCCACTGTGATTAGACTCATCCGACAACCACTTGGCCTTCCTTTCAACTATGTATATATTAAGCTGAAATCATAAGATTTCCTTTGGTCAAAAAGACAACATAGTGTTTTTTAAAAATAGTAAGATAAATTAACTGAGATGATAATCATATATTGCTAAGGATTAATAAGCTCAAGTCATATATATATATATATATATATAAGATAAGACTAATTAAATCCAATATATATTATATATATATATATATATTGGATTTAATTAGTCTTATCTTTTTTATATATTAACTCTGATGAATTTGATTCAGGCTCATCGCTTCTTAATTATCGATATAATATTTGA
This sequence comes from Musa itinerans, assembly GCA_001649415.1. Classification (NCBI taxonomy): domain Eukaryota; kingdom Viridiplantae; phylum Streptophyta; class Magnoliopsida; order Zingiberales; family Musaceae; genus Musa; species Musa itinerans. The sequence continues at coordinate 22,381 of LVTN01000171.1, forward strand.
GTTGGGTGGATAAAAGGAAAAGAACTAATTAAATTATGATTTGGCTAAATGAAGTTGAATAATACCGCAACGAATAGATACAGACCAGTGAAACATCTCATAATATTAGAAAGATGTAGACTAAGTTTGAATCTTTAAAAATAATGAAAGAGATGAGCTCGGAGGATGTGCTCATTTTGCTAGGGATTGAAAGAGATAGATCACATATAACATGTTTGACCCATAGAATATTAAGTATAAATTTTTAGGTTGAATTATTGTTTGATTTGATACATGTTGGTTGAATTAGTGTTTAACTTGATATATGTTAACTATGTTCTTATCACTACTACATTTCTGATCATATCAAATACCAATCTACAAGTTTTTTCATGTATATATTGCAAACTTTGGAAATATTATATATGGCTATACCAATATGTCTCATAAAAAAAATATTATTTACTAGTTCAAATCAACAAAAACACCTAAGAAATATAAAAACATCCGAAAGAGACTTGAATTTTTTTGGCCATCATATTGAAGTTTTTATAGGATATTATAATATCAAGTACAATTTCTACTATGATAGTCAAACAACGGTCAACTAACAGCCATTAAGCATTGGGAATAGAATTAGATTAAACATGTATAAAAATCACTTACTTTTGAGGGAGATAAATGCAATTTTGCCTGAATTAAGAAGTTGATTGTTCAAATAAAAATAGAAGCACAAGAAACATTATGGGTTGCTCCGTTTGGGCCTATGTTGGACCGATTTGTTCCTTGTTATCGCTTTACTAGCTTTTTTCCTCCAAACAAAAACAGATATATATATATATATATATATATATATATATATATATATCGAGATATATCGAGAATTAGAATAGGTAAAGAATGTAAAATTATCATTTCGTATTTATCTTATTATGATATTCAATATTATCTTTTGATTTTGCTAATTAAGTTTTCCAATTACAAGCCGAGGAGAGGAGCAAAGCTGATGACTCGCACAAGAGTTGCCATTTATTATGAGCTGAGCCTGCCCTTACGAGCTACTGCAGAAGACACTCACGCTTCCTTCTCACTGTCGTGCATCTGACGCACTCCGAAGTCGTTGATGGTCATGTGAGCCTTTGTGGCTTGGGTGACTGGCGGTCAGCAGCGGAACTGGGGGTACTGCTTGCCGGCCTTGCAGCACTCGGCGCTGTTCTCTTGGTTGCAGTTGCCATGACTTGTCGATCCAAATGAATAAAGGTTTGACGTAAAATTCGAAGTCATCGTGGAACAAATATGCAGTCGAAGCTAACATCAATTCTAAGCGGGGAATCAGCTGTCAAAGTCAATGGTGGGTTGCCTTGCCATGACTTCTGAGCTCAAATGAACAAGGTTTTGACTTAGAATTCTAAGTCACCGTAGAAAATTTATGTAGTAGCTGCTAACACCAATTCTGAAGGGGGGGGATGAGATGTCGAAGTCGATGATGGGTTTCTTTGCCATGACTTCTGGGCTCAATCGAACAAGGTTTTGACTTAGAATTCTACGTCACTGTGGAAAAAAATATATATGTAGTAGCTGCTAATACCGATTCTAAGGGGGCAATGAGATGTCAATGTGGGTCAATTTTCATGACTTTTCTGCTCAAACGAAAAAGCTTTTTGGTTGAGAATTGCAAGTCGTTGTCGAAAAAATATATAGTAGTTGCTATATAGGGATCAACTATAAAAAAAAATTCTAATCATAGTTATCGATGTTAGACCCTATTTTATTTTTATTTTTTTTATCTCACTTTACGTCTGAACTTGAACGTCGGAGGAATCACGTCAGAAATCCCACTCGATATTGATTTTAATGTATATCGACTCTCGAAAGACTCTTAAATGTAATTTGAACTACTATGGGATCGGACCAAATTAGTCATGTTTATCTTATCCTCGTAAGAAACTATTTAAATAAGAGAGGAAATAAATCTGCTACTAGCAGGATGGATATATCATCGAAATGGACTAAGTTGCTCGAGCCAACACTGTGTACGTGTCTTCCACATCGCTCCTGCGATGTACCGCCGAGTGCCAGAAGACTACTGCTGTTCAAGCTTGAATGATTGGGGAGATGTGGGGACGACGACGCATCTGTTTGCGTGAAGTGCGCCCACTCGCTGCCCATGGAGAGAACAACGATGGCTCCATAAATGTAGCAGGAAGCACTGTGCTCGACGACAATGGCTGCGATAGAGATAGATGCTCATCGGATCTTTGCAAGTTGTGGAGGCGATGCTACGTAGAGGTAACATACGTCTACTGTTCTCCTCCTGTTTCGTCCACCAAGACTGCAAGCAATCAAAATTTAGATGGATTTACTGTTGTCTTTTCGACTAGTGATGTGATTGGGGCAGATTATAATGAAGAAAAAGAATGATTGGTGTGGGGAGGAGTCTCCAGATCCAACTGCTGAGAAGAGGAGTGAGTGTTGGCATGTCATCTCATGTACTTGCAATTGGAACGGCAATTCAAGAAAAGAAAGAAGAGGAAGAAAACACTAAGCTTTTTTGTGTCTTCTGGCCGTGCAAACTCTGATCACAACTCACAGCTGAAACAAGCTGGATGATAGTGATCGCCAATCATAAGCGACTGGGCTTCAACAATGAGTCAGAATTGCTTTAGGCTTCTGCTGCTCGCAATGGCTTTTGAACACAGCTTTCACTGCACAAAGTGAAAGTAAGGAGAATGGAAGAACTGAAGAAGAAGAAGAGGATGCCGTCTCCATCAAGTCTAATCCTTTATATATAGTCTCCCTCCAATAAGATTCACCTTTAGAAGAAATATTTACAAGCATCAGTGCTACATGCATATAATTTCCTGTTCAGAATCCAAAAGCGTTGTTTACTAGAAGAAATATTATCACAAGTGATAGATTGGTAGGTTTTATCTCTTTGTTATCAAAAGAATAAAGAGTAATGCCAACAGTAGCTGGAAATTCTTAATGCTGCATGTCAATAGACTGTAACAACTGAAGAATGGTGTAGGTAGCTATTCACCCCTCACTAGTTGAATCAAAATAAACTATGTAGTGTGGCATATGCTATGCACATGAGCAAGAGGTGTGCTCTCTCTCTCTCTCTCTCTCTCTCTCTCTCTCTCTCTCTCTCTCTCAAAAGGACAGAAACATTGTTTGATGAGCAATTAAATTTATTGATGATGACAAAAATCTAATACAAGTAAGTACATGAGTAAGATAAACTGTGACTTTGATGTTAAAATATGGTATTTGTGGTGTAAGAAGAGTATAAGAAGATCTAAGAAACAGATCCATATAATGGATCTTGAATAGTTAAACTATTATGATTTATCATTGTTATTGTTGTAATCACATTAGGATGCAATTATTGGGTTACAGTCAAATTTGCTTGATGATGGATTACACCAAAAAAACTTCTTTTATGGTGTAAAATAATGGCAAAAGAAACAGCAGTACTAATTACAAACTTTTTTGTTTTTTTTTTCTGATTCAATTGTATAGAATAAAATAAATAACCAATCAAGAAGTAGTAATCACAACATATTATAGACTTGCTTGGATAGCTGTGCCTGCACCATAATCCATGCCACCTTTAGCATAAACTACTGTGTGATCCTTTGCATGCACTCTCTCACCTCATCTTGGATCCAAATCGTTGGATCTACTTGGCTCCTCTAAAATATGAGCACTGTCCATGATATTTAATCTCAAGGTACATGAATCGTGCCAATCTGTGACTCCTCCCCAAGGTTAGCTGGTGGATGCACCAACCCCATTGCCACACCTTTCACCACCCAACTCCACCGGAAGCAAGAGGAAGCCATGGGGATGCTGATGCTGATGCCTTGGATTCATTTTCTTTCTTATCCTGACTTGATGTGTGAAGAGGGAAGAACAGACAAATCAGCTTTGTTCTTTGTTCTTCCACTTAAAGCTCAGTAGATCCCTTAGAATCAATGGATAGCTAAAGATGGAAGAACAATTAAGTCAGATTATTTCCCCCTCAAAATTTACTGATGTCCTAAATGAGAGATTTTTTTTTTTTTCTCCTTGAGGGAGATTTGGGAGTTCAATGTGTGGTAATAACAACCAGAAAAATTATGAGCTAGTCTGTCACTAATCACACAAACTAAATAAAAAAGAGACAAAATGATTCACTAAAATAAATGAACAAATGAGCACAAAGTTGACTTTTTTTTTTTTTGTCTTTCTCCCTAAAATTAACGAAAGCGTGGAGAGTACTCTAATGGAGGAAAGAGTTCGCCAAGGGGGAAGGATTTTGCTTTGACGAGGGGGTGGGCGGTGGCGCCCTGGTGTTGCTCCGCAGCTCCCGGGCAGCCTTCTGGCGGCGCAACTCCAGGATCCGGCGGTGGGAGTTGGAGTGGATGGCGGCGGAAAACGTGGGGCTGCTCGCTGGCCGGTACTCCGGCACGAGGCGACCGGACTTGTACCTGACGCCGCACGCGTTGCACAGCGTCTTCGGCCCCTCCGGCCCCGCCCGCCACTGCGGCGTCTCTTCCGCCCCGCAGTGCCCGCAGCAGCGCCGCTCCACCGCCGTCGCTCTCCTCGCTGCGGTTATGCAGGCCGGCTCCGGGGAGAGGCCGGCCAGCACCCTCCGCCGCCGCCTCCGTCCCTTGCTCCTCGGTCTGACCGGCGCGGAGAAGGAAGCCGCGGCCGACAGGACCGAAACAGGGCTCGGCCGCTCCCCCACCGCGCTCATTGCGGCCCCGGCCTTGATTCCGCTCCCTCCGCCGCCGCCGCCGCCGCCGCCGCTGTGGGAGGGGGCGGGAATCTCGAACGACGTCTCCAGCGCCGGGAACGCGTCCTTGTTCGCGAGCCACTCGAGCTCCTCTTCCTCCTCCTCTCCTCCGCCTTCCCCTTCCGCCGGCAGCCCCTACAAAATCCCCCGCACCCCCACCCCCACAAACCACAAGAAAAATCAGATTTTTATCATTCCCCGAAGACAAAAATCGGATTCTGACGAGGATGGAGCAGAACCGGGAGGCCATCGACGGACGGCTCGAAGAAGTCGTGGAGGAGGAGCGCCTGGTGCTGCAACTCCCCCGCTCCGGCGGCAGGCACGGACGACGCGGCGGCGAGGGACGGGTGGTAAGCGTTGGAGGTGAAGTCGAGGAGGAGTAGCTCGTCGGCGAAGCAGGCCTCCCCAGCGGCCGCCGCCGCCTCTTCCAATATCTCCACCATCGCTTTCTCCGAGAGCGCCAGACCAGTTGTCTTCGTTTGCTACCACTCAGCAGCAGCGGAGACAAACGAGAGGATAAAGCGGAGGAAGATTTATTCTAATTTTCCTCGCTTATTTTTTTTCGGGTTGCTTTAACCCTTCTTCACCTCCCCTTCCTTCCTTACCTTCTCTGCTTCTCTCGCCCTTCTCACCAACCCCAACCCCACCCCCAATCATCTTCTTCTAACCATTTCGGCTCCGTTTTGGGCCACTTGGTAGTTTTCGCCTCTAATTGTTTTACCATAGTAACGTTCCCACCGCACCCTCTTATCGGTTACAGTCGACGCCCGCTCTCGACACTACAAACTGTTACATCTAATCCGAATCCGATATATCATACCATATGCGTTCGATAGGTTGCCGAAATCATTATAAGATTATGCGAGGCAAGAAATGGTGAATATTTACTCTTATAAATCTGCTACATTGTATACATCTGTATTCACCATATTTAAATTGAAATGATGAGAATGGAAATAATAATATTAAAAAAAATAATAGGAAACTGGATCTTGGCAGACATCTGTATCAACCACGCAGATGCATAGACTGGATCGACAACAAGTCTTCTGTCAATGGATGTACGAACGGTGAGGACACATTGAAGTCTTTCTTTATTCTGAACATTACAGACACAAACTTAATGATGTTCTTATACAAAATAATAAAACTCTCATATTATTTATTGATCATATAAGTGTTTCTTTTTTTAAAGCAAAGGAAGAATCGTGTTGCACTGCTTAATAATGTCATATACAACTATGTTCTTGAGTTTTTAAGTATGATAGATAAGATGTGATCTTCGAGTTAGTGTGTGATTAACGGTTCAAACCTTTGGAGAGCAAAACCCGATGGATCTAAGCGTTGAATATAAAGTTTTAACGCAAATGTAAAGAGACATAGCACTATCACGAGATGTTAATTTGACTCTTCCAAAGCTTTTTTTTTTTTTTTTTTTGCCTTGCCTGGCATGTGTTTCCGACTGCAGTCTCTGTGTTTCTGTTTGCTGCAACCGACGCATTTGGTCGGCTAATTATTATTTACCTCATTAGTATTATTATTTTTATACTTAAAAAAATTTACATAAAATTTTTATAATTTTAAAAATAAAATTAATAATCTTGTTTATCTTAATCTCGTCAGTTACATTGATAAAAAATAATTGATGTAAAAATAATGAACAAAAAGATAATTTTAATACTCTTTTCGTTTTCAACACGTGGGATGTTGAAATTATCTTTTTGTTGATAAAATTATTGAAAACGAAAGGGATGTAATTATTTTTTTACCAATTATTTTTGTATTAATCTAGCAACATAATATCACGTGTTGTATTTTGTGTCAATGCAATTAACTAACAATATTATGACAAATAAAATTATTTATTTTTATTTTTAAAATTATATAGAACTTAATATAATTATTTTAAGTATAAAAATCATAATACTAATAGAGCCTAAATAGAGAGGGTAATATGTAATTAGCCCCTCTGAATGTTTACCTATAAACTTAAATTTGATTAGCTACTTAGCTATTAAGATCTGATTGATTGCTTTGTATGCACCAATTTGCTCCAAAGGTACTCATATCTGATTTAGAAGAGTTTATTAGAAGATCGGCGGAGCATTTAAATTCTTATAAACTTTATTTTACCTAAATCCAATTGTTTATTTGGTTTACTAAACCCACTTTCTTTGGATGCATATTTTTTTACTGGAAATCAATTAAAATCCGAGTAAAGTAAATTTGACCTCGTGTATCCAAACTTGATTTATATGCATCTAATAAACTCAAAAGTATAAGAAACACCCACCCGCTATCCTCCTTACTTCCTCGTTAGTAAATAAAATTTTACATTATTTCAAAAAATATATAACTCTAACTACTATCACAAGAGTATTATAGGGTTAGTTTTGCATGAGCCCTATATAACACCCTAAGTTGCAAAGGGTCAACCTCTCCAAAATTTCCTATGAAAATGAGGTAATAAACAATCGACTTTGTCAAAACTCGAAACGTAAGGCAGGATCATATAAGCATAATTCGACATAATGCTTTATTAGCTAATTGAATCGGACATATTTTACTCGTTTTAAATGATCGTGCAATAATAATGAAAAGATTGGGACTTAAAAGGCTAGTCCATCATGCACAAAGTCCCCACGCTCAAATGTCCATACGACACCGACGATAAGGCCATGTGACGATCCAATCCTACCCGTCCATCTTCTACCATTAAGCTAGTTGGAAGCCCATGATGCCCGATCCCGCACAAACACAATTTCCGGCAATGCGACAACAACAAGTCAAGGAATTAATTATGATTGCCATCTCACGACACGTACATCCATTTCTTGGAAGTTCATAAATATCACTTTAGTGAGATCATTTATTATTCGTGTCAAATATTTTTGGGCTCTGATGGCGTACTATTTAAAGCAAAGCCATCGAGTATTCTGTACAAATACTATGAGGAGCCGAAGGATATTATCTACTCTTCCACCAACACCTTTGTAATTCATAAGTATATCTATCTTAAAACCCTTGAATTTGAAGGATAAGTTATAAACTGATTGAAAATTACAAAAACTAAAAAATATTATTTTAACCAAGATCCGTTATATCGTACCTATTGGAGTTTCGATCCGGGCTCGGTACGGTACGAGTGTACCAATCGGTATACCGAGGTGTACCGAGCGGTACACCCTAATATATCGAGTAATTTTATATTTTTTTCGTAGCAGTGCTATAGTATACTACTGTAACACTGTAGTGGTACCGGGTTGTCCGCGTACCGATAATCTGTCGGACCGGTACATATCACTTGTACCGGGCGATATACTTCGATATGACATACCTTGATTTTAATTACAAATATAATTTCTTTACATATCTCAATAATATCAAAAGATCGAGTAAAGTTTAAATAATAAAGGCTTTACAGCTTTATTATTATTGTCCTAGTACAAAATCATCCATTTCACTTGGATTCACATGCCAAGCTTGATCCCTTAACCTAGCATAAAGAAAACTTAATATAATCAAAATTAATATTTTATTTCTTCTAAATTATCATCATGTTTGAGGAATAAAAATTATCCAAATGCATAAAGCTCATACACCAAAAAGAGCTGAACGAAGAAACCCGTCAACTCTCACCGTCAATTTTATCGAAGCATAAGCATCGGAATTATGTACCGATAGATCCTAAACAAGTGTGGCTGCCTTTAAGATTGACATTAAAATGGTTGTCCCCGTTTGATAGCCCAAAATGTTCCCTCTTCATCGATTGCTTCAATCTACGCCCTCCTAGTCACAGAACAAAAGGCTGCTCCTTACAATACAGCAGGATGCCTTGCAAGAAAATTTGGCATCTGCTCATCCACCGGTGGCCAAGATGCTTCTTACCATCTCCTTGCCTATTCAAAAGTAGATTCCAAATAAAGGAAAAGCAAGCACACAATTACTGTTGATTACCATATCATGAATAACATATTATGTAAGCAATTAAAAAGCATCTATTAAAGTTCTGTAGTGGCCATCACGCACTTTAAGACCACCAAACAGTGCGGACTACTACTACATAAAATGACACAGTAGCCATGACAAATTGATGAAAGCTGACAGAGATCAATCATTCAATCAAGCACCATGAACGAAGAAAATGAAAAAAAATGTCCCTAACTGGTATGCATGCATCATCCACAAGAAGGCAAAAAATAAAACTTACAGAGCTTGGTCATGTTGGTTGCTCCAAAAGTCTTGGAGCAAGTCAGTGTGTGTGACAAATTCTTGAATGGATTGGTGAGTCATATCCTGCATGAACAAGCACATACAAGCATTTTGTAGTTCCAAAAACATGCATTATTCTACTTCATGCATCCCCCTCAGAATCATAGCAACTGGTGCTCGCATCAAAAATTACTACAGGAACCTAAACATCTTACTTGAAACGTGTATAACATAGAACCAAACACAAAAGGATTTCCAAAGCTGCTGGCTGCATATGTAGTATAGCACCTTACCGAACTGACAGACGTCTTATATTATTAGGTTCTGTATTCAAAATTCAACTATTGTTAGGAAAGATATATACAAATAGGAATTTGATAAATGGAAAGCACATCTTACCTAATGCAAACATCACAAGAGATCAAACCCCTCCTATGGTTCATCTGTAACAGAATACAAAGCCAAGAAGAATAATGTCATACTCCACAATATGATGGTCCATACTCCATAATATCAAATAATCAATCCATTTTATAAAATAATGTCATGCTGATGTGTCACAAACGTACCTTGCACTTTAGGGAAATAATCTCATTCCAATGATGATGATAATAATAAGATGACTACCATCTAGATGCCAAAATTCCTCATACACCAGATACTGGTGTCAACTCTAGGAAGCACATTTATATAAAATCACAACAAAAAATTGAAGTTGCTCAAAGGTTAGGTTTTAAGGACATTTCGGAGATCATATCACTATCATATGTATGCAATTGATCAGCATCAAATTGGCAACATTCATCTGTTTCGTGTCCTTTCTTTGTGTCAGTAAATTATACACTCGACACTAGGTAATCACATTGCCATGGCCCATGATAGTCTATATTTCTCGCAGAAGGATTTTCATTAATTAACAAGATAAAAGAATTACATTATATATTTCTCATCTGGTCTGAGTAAATCAGAACAACACAATTACATAATATTTCTTATTCTAATCTTTGTGAAATATGTAACGGAAGAGTTACAGATAATTGCTTTGCTAAAATAAAAAACTATAAAAATTTAATATGTAGGGAAGACAATATCTGCTACCTACCTTTGAAGTTCTAATTGTTGTTGTAGACACATTCTCACAATTTGCAGAAAAACTCAACTGATATACACTCAACAAGGATGATCAAGGCTCACTCATCCACATATCTGTAATTTGATGATTTACTTGCATTCAAGTAGCTTCGGATTGTACCAATGTGATTATAAATCATCATATGCAATTAGCCCTGCCTTCTCCTCACTCCAGAATACAAGTCAAGCCTGACTCCTTTGTTCATTCTTCCAAGATTTCTTAGCAGCTTCAGCAGATATAGTGCCAGACTCTCCATTACCATCCTTCGGCTTAGAAAAGAAAGGATCCCACTCATGTGGCCCAACTGTTTGCTGGCCATCCTCTAACAAAGCATATTTCCAGCTGTTCTCTTCGATGAAGTCCTTATCTTCACGGCCTTCAATTACGTCCCTTCTTAGTTTTGTAACTTTGTTGATGACTGCCTGAACTGCCACATCAAATGCATCCTTAAGAGTCTCCAGTTTAGACCTAGGGTCTGCATATATTAGCTTTGGTATAAGGCTTATGACTCTCTCTCTCATTATTTCCACAACATCTGGAGGAATTTGCTTTAACCTCTCCTCAATGCTGACATTCTGCTTTCGAATATCATCCTCCGGGATAAACACCGAATATGTCGAGTAGTTACTCGGGAGATGCCACGTGTACTGTATATAAGCAGAACCAGGATGGAAGAAAACAGGTATGCAACCAGCCAACATGGAGTCAAAAGCTGATCTCCTTGTATATGAATCTCCCTGAGGTTGTAAGCAAAACAAGGAACTCTGGAACATCTGCATTATGCTGCTTGGGGAGTGACACTTGCTCTCTCCAAAATCACACTCCAACAACTTACATACCTTGGACCTTGTGCACTGATCTATTATCTGCCCTCTGATTGATATCGGATTATCAGGGCGTGGCGCACCTGCAAATGAGAAGAGATACTTCCGCTCCAACTTCCTCATCCGGTCCTGCCAAAGGAAAACATCACCATCCTTTGCTGGATGAAAGTAAGTAGGATATGGTACCCCAAAATCATTAGCATTCCACGGGCTTGCCTCCACAACCAGCATGGACATATTTCTTGCAGCTGGCAAGAACAGAAGCTTATTCCCCCAATCCGTTTCAGAATCCGTCAATCTCCTGAAATCCCAAGTGATCCTCCCAGCCACCAAGAAATGGTCCCTTCCCCCCATCACGTTCCACTCAGGCCTCTTCATGAGCCAATCAACCAAATCGAGAGATGCGGCATCCCTGACCGAGATATTGTATCCCCAAAGATATCGAGCTATGTCAAAACCAGCATAGAAGGGCACGAAAATAGCTGCGGCAATGGATGAATCCTTGGTCAGGCACTCATACTGCTTCATCCGGTTGTTGAAGATCACATCCACCGCGAATTGATTGGTGGCATACCATCCGGTGTTTGAGAAGACCCCTTCAGCATTCTCAAGCGGAGGCCCCAGACCAGCATTGCTTGTGAATTTGCACATGTTGGTCCAAAGGCTCAACTTCTTGCAATCGCGGAGCATGTCGGCATTGAACCGCGAGGGGAGGTCATGGACGTAGATGTACCTCCCACCGCACGGATCGCTCTTATTCTCGATGGTACGGAGGGCCCGGGTGAAGGGGAATACCTCTGGTGCTTGACGAGTATCCGATGGCTTTGATCTCGGTGCCTTCATTTTGGGCAGTTCAAACGCTTCATATGCTTCCGAAATCCGCTGGGGTTGGGCCGAAACGGAGAAGGGAACGGGTTGCTCCGGTTTGCCGACAGGGTTGCTACTGAGAACAGTGAAATGGAAGTAGAAGATCATGATCCAGAACATGGCCGATAGGGTGGCCAAGAGGCAGAGCCGAGATGGTGGAGGCTTGCCGTTGACCTTCTCCATCTCCTCGTGATGGTTGGACTCTAACGACCGCCGTCTCATCAAATTCCAGCCCAAATTCAGCTTAATTGATCGATCTCTATCGAATAAACTCTCATCAAATTGCAGACCCAATTATCTGTGCCCTCTCCCAAATCCAAAATGCGAGAAGAGGAACTATCACCCACTAGTCTATAGAGCCGTCAACAACAAATCTCCGCTAAAAAAACTCCAAATTTGCGCATTGGGTAAAGCACATATCGATTTCAGAACACTAAAATTACAAAACCTAGATCGGGATTGTCATCAAATTTGAGTCCCATATGACGCTCCCAAATCCCAATAGGAAGGGAAAAAAGAAAACAACCGCTCAATTTAATTTACACCAACAAACATTGAGAGAAAGCTGGAAAACACAGATTTTGATGGAGGTATAGAAGAGCATCTTGTAATCGAAGAGGAGGAAATGAGACGAGAGCTAGGGTGCGGGGAACTCACAGAGATATATATGCCGCGACGAGAGGGGAGGAGAGGGCTTTATTCTTGCCCACCCACAACCGGAATCTCGGGAACGCGACAACCGGAGTTGGCCTCACGAAGTCATTCGTGGAAAAGGGCCGGCATCGGCGCACTCTAGAACGCTGCGCCGGTCCGTCTCAGTCGGTGGCCGGTTGCTCCCCCAGCCACGTCGGTAGCACCGAGCTACGTGTCGGTTTCCCCTCGCCACGTTTCCAGCACAATTTCCGACTCACGAGCCCGGACGTATGGAAATATTTACGCCATTACGCCATCGACTCAGTGACGGAAGAGGGACACGTGGCGAGGAACCACCCGATGGCTGACGTATCGCGCTTACCGAAGCATCACTGCTGCCGACCTTCCACACGGCATGGATCCTTTATGAGCCGGGGGAACTTTTGGCTGGGCTACTAGCCGTACGATTGGACGACATGGTGGGCCAATCACTGAGTCCAAATCACGAGGTCGGTGGGTGCACCAGGTAGTACGTCGCGGGTACCGAAACCACTGCCCGTCTTGAAACCACAATATTGGTCCCACCCGTTCTCGGCACCCGTTTAACGTACCAACGACCAAGTGTGTGGAGACCACAAAGGCCACCGACGAGTGAGACGGTAAGCGGGGGACGAGTTCTCTACATCAGAAAATGTTGCCGTGGTACGTTCTCAAATAGGACGGTGGCATGCATCCATCTCGTTAAGGTTACCACGTCGGTGACCTACTAATCAGAAAGACGTCGACAAGTCAAAGTCAAAGCTCATCAAACGACAAAATATATTACATTGTTCTCCGCCAATTAGTTGTCGGCGTCGCCGTGACTGAAGCCGCGGGAACAAAGACCATGTTTCTGTGATGCTTACCGCGTACCTGCCGGTGGGTGGACACCATCAATGGAGACCGGTGGACTTAGACGTGCATTGGTGAGATCATCGTGGGTTGATCACCGGAACACGTTGAATTATTGCATCAATAGCATGTCTATATGTTCTTTAGAAAATTAGATAGCTAGAAGCTCATTCTTATTGATTTATACATCTGCCGCGTCAAGAAGCTTCAGGCAATGTTAATATTAGCAAATACGTTGATCGATGTGCATGTAATTTGCATTGTAGTACCAAAGTCATTTCTACAACCAAATGATAGATGTGGAAGGTGAGCTACTTACCATATCACGAGCGCAAGGGTAAGTGTTTTATGATCTAAATCAGTTGAATTCATCTGACCGTCTGGTAAAACTAATCCAATATTCCTAGTTTAAGTCGACACGGTGCGATTGGCTTAGTCTGTTTATAGTCACCTAATCTAACTTGATCCGATTAAGTTGAACTTGTTCAAAGAGAGAGAGAGCCATCACAACCATCAAATTACACTTGGAATGACTTTGTAGTTGAAGTCTAAACTCAATATGACAACTCATGATGCCACTGTATTAATTTTCTGGTAAAATACTGCAGAGCACACAATTCATACATTTCATGAATATAATGGCTAAATGGAGTTCCACTCAAAATCAAGACACCATCAGAAAAACATTGAAATTTCTCTGAATGTAAAACAGAGGTACGATTCGTTGTCGAGTTCATTTGCTCGAATAACAAACAAGTCGAAGTGCCGAAAACTGTATTCGATAGATACAAGTTTAATGGCACATCAAAGTTCTCTGCAAGATCATAAGCAACAAGCAAAAGGTACAAAACTTGTTCAAACAACATTAGAAGAAAAAATTTCTAGTTTACAAACTAAATCACCTTGAAGTATCATGGTTTCGAAAAAAAAAAAAAAAGAGGAAACGAGGCGCACACTAAATAAACTTAATCACAATGTTTATGCTGAAGTATCATCGAAGAAGTATATGATGATAAGTCTATGGTAAAATCACCATTAGCTTTAGCAGCTCTTTTCATCCGTTTGGCTTCCAAAATCATGCTAACTGGCAAACAAGATGATCTGGATCATACTAAGTTTCACCTTCGGATTTTGTGAGTAAAAATTTTGAGATGTAACGAGTAGTTATTGCATACAAGATGGGAACTGAGGAGGACTATTTAAAAGTATATATCAGAGTGAACATATAATTTTGATGAATGTAAAATATAAATACACTATGACTGGTCTTTCTTCACAGAGTGATCAGAATCTGTGGAGGATGGAAGGCCCCTAGCTTTTTCTTTAGACTCCATTAACATCAGTACAACTTCTCGCATAGAAGGCCTATTCAATGGTGATGAACTTGTACATAATAAAGCAATTTTCAAAACCATGATCATGTGGCTGATAGCATTCTTGTCTTCCAAGTTCAAATGACTGTCAAATATTCCAGAAGTCAAAGAATTATCCTTAATATATGCTCTTACCCATGTAACAAGGTCACCTCCTTCGTCAAGTGGTTGCACTGGTGTTCTTCCAGTCAGCAATTCCAGTAGGACAACTCCATAGCTATATATATCACATTTTTCTGTAACCTTCATAGTATATGCATATTCTGGCAGAAAAAGGTTGATATATAGGATATAATTAAATATGCTAATAAGGCAAATATAGTCAAAGTGATTTCAATTAGATGCGGAAGAGATTTTAAGTTGCAACAATCCACTGAAAGAATTCAAAGCTACATATGGTGATAGAGAAACACGGTAAAGAAGAAAAATTACCAGCACACATCACCGGGAAAGCTAGAAATACAGCAGTTTGACCTTATCAAGATTATTAAACTTGATTTAACTAATCATGCAACAAAACACCTGAACTATCTAACAAGATATTCCTTTAAAACCTGGAAAATCATCATAAGCAAACCATTAATGGTAAACTCATCACCATGACTAGAACAATGAACTTTCTTGATCTTGTTCATTTTTCGCAAACATATAAATTGTAGTTCTTGCAAAATCAGTACCTCAAACATGCATGATTACACAGTGTAATAAGAAACTAAAGCATGCGGCTCAACAATTTTCTTCTGGAGACACTGTTAAACATAATTTTTGTTTTGCCATCAAGTGTTTGATTTGGACTTTTAAAATGTTTCTTTAGTCTCACAAATTTTGGATGCAATGTGCATTAGACAACCAGAGAGGTATATCACTTGTGTGGGGGACTTGGTTCCACATTACTAATGACAACAAGTCTTGCACTTGCTTATTAGTAGTCTTTTCGCTACCTCGAATAAGTTCTCACGTATTTTGTCATATATGTCTTGCCACTTCACATCATGTAATGCCACATCCATATCCATGGGATGTTGGCATGGTGGGGCTCCACAATTTACATACGCTCATTATCTTAGTGGCTTTACTGAGATGGGGCAGCTTCCTTCTATTGTGGCTGTGAGCATGTCTCTTAAAATGCTCTCTCTCTCAAAAACTAACAAAGAACACTTCTTCATCCTGTGACATTGTTTTTCTTTTCTGGGTGATTGCTACACAAACATGGAAGGTTTGAGTAGCTCCTTTTACATGCAAAAATTAATCCTAAAACTTGTGCAGTTCATGGGGCAAATACAATACAATATTTGAGTACCTCCTGCATGCATATGTTGGGAGAGAACCATCAAATACCCGTGCAATTCAGAGGGGTCTATTTCTCTCTATGTTAGCATGCTCCAATCGACCAAATCCTTCTTTCTCACAAGGATTATCATTTGATGGCATAGGGGTATGCCACCATTACCTTGCTAGCATGGCATGAAATCATGTTGTGCAGAATAGCACGCTGCCACGTGGCCAACTTGTGCCACCATGGCCCATCCCAATACCTTTCTGATTATTCACACTGAAAACATATTCACAATCCTTATTCACAAAGTCAGTATATCTATCACGATGAATAGGTTGGATCAACCCATTTTTTTGCAATGGGTCGAACAAAGAACCAATTTTCACGAGTTCCCGAAATTTACCACTTCAACAAAATTATACAGCAGGATGTGACAAAGATATTTTAGATGATCATTTTTGTTATGATTTGACAATTGGTAGGATATCTCTGAAATTTGAACTTTTAAGAGAAACAGAGTAATAGAACAGCAGCAACATTCAAGAGTATAATCACCATCAAACACAATGCAACTATTACACAGCTAGTTCCTCAGGATATCAATATGGGATTAGCAAAATGCAAATGCAATCAAATGCAGGGAAACAGCTTTTTTTGAAAAGGCAAATAAAAGCAATAAACCACAAGCAGAAAAGGACAGGAATAGCCTGAGCTGTAATATTAGAAGTCTTACCAGGTGCTATATACCCATATGACCCAGCAATTGCAGACATTGATTTTAACTGTGGCACGTCAATCAACTTCGCTAATCCAAAATCTCCAACATGAGCTTCAAAATTTTCATCAAGCAAAATGTTGCTGGACTTTATATCTCGGTGAATGATGTGGGGCTTGCAATCGTGGTGTAAGTATGAAAGCCCCTCAGCAGTCCCAACGGCAATCATAAAACGAGTATCCCAGTCAAGTGGAAAAGAAGATTTTCCATGAAGAAGATCAGCCAGGCTTCCACTTGACATGTACTCATAGAGAAGAAATTTGGAACCATTGTGATAGGTGAAACCATATAGCTTTACAATATTTCGATGTCGAATCTTTCCGAGAGTAGAAATCTCTGCACGGAAGCTGTTCTCAATGTTACTTCCTTCTCTATTAGATGCTAATTTCTTTACGGCAACTGTCCGTCCAGACTGGGTCATAGCTCTGTAAACTGTGCCACAAGCACCCCTTCCAATAACAAAACTCTCATCAAAATTATCTGTAGCAGCAACCAGATCATGGAATGTGAATCCTTCTCTTGGGGAGATATGTGTGCCTGATGCTGAACAATATAGTTGTTTCTCTTTCAATGGAGCCATTGTCTCGACTGGCCGTCTCATAAAATATAAAACAACAGCGATCAGAACAAGTGAAATGCTTCCAACAGCAGCAGCAATAATGACAATGACCTTACTGAAGGGGGTGCTTTTTTCTCTCAATGATGGCGATGTAGAAGAAGATGGCGATACACCACATTCGCCAAGTGGTCCACCGCATAGCCCTTTATTTCCAATAAAGCTGCTTCGGTCCATACTTTGAATCAATGGAATGGGAGGAAGAGATCCAGTTAGATCATTATAAGAGACATTCAGTCCACGTAAACTAGATAAATTTGCAAATGTGGCTGGGATTACACCAGTTAAGTAGTTATTATTTAACAAAAGGAATTCTAGCAGCGCAAGATTGCCAAGCTCTGGTGGAATATTTCCAGAAAAATTATTATAGCTGAGATTCATTGCAATTTGTAAACTTGAAAGCCCACCCAATTCATTTGGTATTGTGCCAAAAAATTGATTACCACCTATCTGCAGTTCTGTCAAATGAGAGAGCTTTCCTATGATGGAAGGTATGGTTCCAGAAAACATATTATCAGAAAGTATAAGCAGTTCCAGCTGCAGAAGTTTTCCAATTTCATTAGGCAATTTTCCTTCAAAGTGATTATGGCTGAGATCAAGTCGTTGAAGCATCGTACAGTTAAATATTTCTGGAGGCATTCTTCCTCCAAATTCATTGGATGAGATGTTAAAGACGACAAGCTGTGACAGATTACCAATTTCACCTGGCAACTCATGTGTGAAGAAGTTGTTTGCCAGGTCCAGTCTCTGCAGAGCTTTGCACTGTCCTATCTCCGGAGGGATAGGACCACTGAACCTGTTCTCATCTAACTCAATGGTGGCAAGATTTTCCAGTCCACAGAGATCAGAGGGGAAGCCTCCTGTGAGGCTATTCCCACCTAGACGAAGCTGCACCAAGGATTTGCACTTTGTAACCCCAGGGGGGATGCTACCAGTTAGTTTATTGGACCAGAGATTCAACAAAATAAGATTTGAATGTCGGCATAGATGACTTGGGATTTGACCAGTGAGGTTATTGTTTGAGAAATCAACCACCCAAAGTGGACTATACAATCCAAGCTTCTGAGGAATGTTACCAAAGAGCATGTTGTTGAAGAGTTGCAACTGGATCAGATCAGGCAGATATTGCAATCCAGGAGGAACGGATCCAGTGAGATAATTGATTGAGAGGTCGAGCTTACTTAAGTTCTTCAGCGCACACAGCTCAGGGGGTATGATGCCTGCAAGCTGGTTCTCAAAGAGGTAGAGCAGGCGCAAGCCTTTTATGTTACTCAACTCTGCTGGTATTTTCCCCGTCAACATATTTTCTGAGAAATCTATTTCTGTTGCCAGAGTAAGATTCCCAATTTCTTTAGGTATTGTCCCATTGAAACTATTCCTGTAAAGATATAGCTTCTCTAGATTCATCAGGTTTCCGAGCTCAACAGGTATATCACCCACTAGATAATTCTGGTAAAGTGCAAGTGTCACAAGGTCTGTACAGTTTCCGAGCTCTTTAGGAATAACTCCAGATAATTGATTGTCCCAAAGGATCAGTTCAGATAGGTACCTTAGTTTCCCTATTTCTTTAGGAATCGCTCCTCCTAGCTGATTTTGGGCAAGACCAAGCAATTCGAGGTTGTGGCATTCACCGATCTCCACCGGAATGCTTCCAGAGATCAGATTCTGCCCTACTCGAAAGATGGCCAAGTTCTTGAGCTTGCCTATGGTATGAGGCAATGGGCCAATAAGGTCGTTGGTGTATGCCACAAATTCCATGAGCGATGAGAGATTTCCGATCTCCGCAGGAAACAAACCAGAAAGTTTGTTATTGCACAAATTGCACTTGAACAAGGAGACAAGGTTCCCCAGTTGTGGTGGGATGCTGCCCTCAAAGTTGTTATTGTTCAGGTACAGTTTCTCTAACTTGGAGCAATTTCCAATCTCCCCAGGGATCGTCCCAGAGAACTGATTGAAGGAAAGGTCAAGATAAGTCAAGTGAATCAATCCCCCGATGCTTGGAGAAACAGACCCAGAAAGATTCATGGAGTTCAGATCAAGTGAGAAAACCACTGGATCATAGTCATAAGTGCAATTAACACCATTCCACTGGCAGGGCGTAAGATCATCAGGGCTCCAGTTTTCAAGGTTGTGGAGAACGTCTCTTATTTCACTCTTAAGTTGCAAGAGATACTTGCCTTCCATGTTTATCCCATCAGAACTAGATACAAATAGAGCAGCAAACAAAGCTATGAACTTGAGATCAATGGCAGCAGATACTCTTCCAGGTCCTAAGATCTCCAAGAATTTAGCCATCGGTAGTAATAAGACCAAGGCGTAATGCCCATACAACATATACAAGAGAAGAGTTAGATCACCAAGAACATAACCAACCACTTCGTCGGCTAAACATCCTCATTCTCCTGAATTGAAGAGAACAAAAATCAAAGACCACCCTAACAGTTAAAAAGCAGTTACACACACAAAGATGCAGAAGATACAAACAGGATTAAGGAATCTTGGTATCAGAAAAGTGGCATACCTCTGTCATCCCGAAGCCTCCAAAAGTTCATGGACAACCAAATGAATCCTTGAGTTCTTATTGGATGTGACAAACTGAATCTTTTATCTTAGAAGAAAGTTCATGAGCATAAATAATTCCTTGGGGCATATAGGAAAACCAAGACTTCACATTATTACCTTCTCCATATATTGAACCCAAAAAGCAGCCAAATCCAGAGTCCCAGAACCTAACTTTGAAAACCCTTTCTGTTCATCACTCTACACTTCCTAACATGTCCAACATATTCTCACAAACCAAACCAGAAACAAAAGTAAAAAATAATCCAAAGACACCCACAGAGATCCACGAAACGAAGCCTCCCAGCCACAAGTTTCAAACAAACGTCACCTTTTCACCAAATTCTACTAAAAGATGCATACTAACCAGTCTCACAAGCCTACAATATCAAAACCTACATCTTTCTTCTCCCAAAAAGAGACCTCCGCATCAAGAACTCACCTTTCTGCTTACGGAACGCACAACAATACAATTCTACCAAAACCCTTCGAATAAATCAAATTTCTTGAAGAAGACACACCCACCAGCAATCAAATAAATCAAAAATCAAGAACCCGAGAAACTCCTGCGACACAGATATGGCCAATTAAAAACCTCAACTTTCAAGAATCCCCCCCCCCGAGGAAAGTGCTCTCTCGCCTTCGCCGGCCCACCAACGCACACAACCTACCTCGTTTTCAGCTCCTCTGTTATCCGGGTTTCTGCCGATGCGTCCCGTGGATCTGCTCCTCCTTCGGCCTCACCAACACCTCGCAACAATTCCAGAAACGAGCAATCTGAGAGAGACCAGAGCAGGATCTCCTAAATGGAGTGCAGAGAGAAGCAATGGCAGGCAAGAAAGCGATCAAGTTTCATCTTTCCATCTCTTCCACTCTTCCCCTTCTTAATCTAATGTCCCTACAAACACAATCCCTCTTTTCCTTCCTTCAATCTATTCTACGTGACGAGTGCACATTTTTTATACTTGTTAGTTACCAAACGACTCGGTTTTCTTTCTGATGTGTCAGCGACTACAACAATGCTATTGGGCTATAAGACAGTAGAACAGCATTGTGGGCTTTGAAGATCCTCCAAGAGAGGATGTGATCCGATCTAGATTTATTGATGTGCATCCATGTAATGAAGGTATTATGTCAAACATTTGATTTAATTTATTGTTCATGTTGCAGTTTCCTACTTTTGTTTCCTCTCGGGCGAGTCCATGGTTTTATGTTTGATGCTGGAAATGGAGTCAGGGATCTAATTAAACGGTCAATGCCCGGTAGCTTTTAATTAGGCAGGATTCTAGATAGATCTGATACCTATCCAATGTGATTATAAGTTGGATCATCTAGGATCGGATTAGATTATATCGGATGGTAGCTAGGGCTAATTATATATTAGACCTTTTTAACGTTTTGATTTTTAGACTAAAAAAATATAAAAATAAAATATTTAATTTCATCTATTCATCGTTGGCTTTTATCGATTAAAGATATAACATGTAACATGTAGAATTATCGATTTTATCAATGATAAAATAATTATTTTATATGTTAATTAAAAGATGAAAAAAAGATATCATTGGCCCCAATCTCTTAGGATTTAACGATTGTGCCAATGACCCATTTATTTCATCTTTTAATTAATATCTGAAATGACCTTTTAATTGTCAGTATATCTTTCGTCGATAAAATCAATGACATTAGGATAAATAAAATTAAATATTTTATTTTTAAAATTATAAAAATATTAATATAAAATTTAAAAGTTTAGAAATCGAAATGCTAAAGAAAACTAACTATAAAAGATAATTTATAATTAGCTTACCATCGACGATGAATTTATATACAAAACAAGTTATTTGAAAATCCATTTAACGAGAATGTGTGTATCTTATAGCGTAAGAAAATTGAGTTTGGTATATAAAGAAATAAGTAGTCAACCTAAAGATTTATTAAAAGGACTGTAACCTTGATTCTATCTTCCATAACAAGATTAGGTGCCTTCTAGGGAATAAAAGTATTGTGGCTGATGAATCAGCACGATTAAGTTCATGGGCCAATGTCAAGAGCTCCCTGGGGGGGGGGGGGAGGGGGATGATGAGGTGGATCGGGCACTTAGGTCGAGATGCTAGGAGGCATTGGTTGGGATCCGGTGCAGCTCACGGATCTGTTTTTGTATGATGAGGAGGTGCCCCTTAGGTCAGGCACTAGCCGCTCTGGGATGACTGTTTCGAAGCGCCTCGGGCAGGGGTCGGGTCGGCTGGGTTGGTTGGCCCCTGGTAAGGAGGCATTGATCGGTGTTCCTTGGTCCGTCGATCTGGGCGCCGCGTGCGATGGGTCACATCTCCCTAGCTCTGAGATGGATGACAGCTCGTCCTCGTGCGCTGGGTGGCAACTCCCGGGTTGAAACGTCCGTCGGTCGGGGGAGGGCTCCTTTCTGCAAAAATGGCCTTCGTCGGGTGTTTCCCGACTTTGGCCCCTCCGACGAATAAGTCAGTCCAGTATTCTTCCCTTTTTCTGGCGCCCACCGCGGGGCTTTTATACCATCATGTGAGGTTTTTTCCCCGGAGCCCCTCGTCCGCGAGTTGGCGGCTTTGTGGGTGCTCGAACGGCCTCAGACGGCATCGCCCTGAGCCCTCAGGATCGCATATTGCCTTGGTACGGAGCCCGTCGAAGCGTGCACCGTGGGGTTTTGACGGTGTGCAACGTCGGATCCTGACATCGGTAGGATTGTGGCGTGCGGCGCTGGTGGCGTGCGACGTCGGTGGCGTGTGGCGTTGGGGACATGTGGCATTGAGGATGACTCACCTAGGAGCCGAAAACTTACCTCATCAATGCCCGATGTCAAATCTTTAAAAAATTATATAAAAAATAAAACATCATAAAATATGCAACAAGAACAATATTGATGGTCATACAGTATAATTTGATTTGATAGATAATATAAATATATTAAACTAATTTATTTTTTTTAATATTTTCATCTAACAACTTTTACGCCCAAGTAAATTATTTTTATGATCAATTATAGGTAATTATCTTTCTAGATAATATTTTTATTTCATCTTTATAATAATTTTTTTTTAATATATTTAATAGTGATAAGAACTTTTAGTCCCATCGAGTATAAGAATCGATGTCTTGTGAGCATCAGCAACATTCTCTACCGTAAAAATGGCTCATCCCAAAAGGGTATGATCGTACTAATTTTAAATGGATAATTTCTTATCAACTCACATCGATGACTATATTTCCTGATACAATCCAGATTCTGTTGATTTTAAATTAATCTCTTAATCATCATCTTAATTAGAATGCATCATTCTCATTATAAACAAGGTTACATCTTGATATAAAGCATTATTTTCATCTTACGCAAGATTAACAGAAAGCATTTGGTTAATGGAGAAGGCGATAAGAACAAATGATTTGCCGTCGGGGTCATAAATGGAGTTTGATAGCTACAACACCTGCACGCGCCCAACAATGGAGGGAGGGTAAAGATGTATAGCATCAACGAGCCACCCACCAAAACCCTCAGCCTTTGGTTGCTCTCCTTCCCTTTGGCCACCATCCACCCATCCTCCTCATTTCTTTTCTCAGGGAGAGTAGCCTTCCATCTTGACCTGTGGGAGCGACATTGGATAGTAGGAGTTTGGTGGGGATGCAAGTGGCAAAGGCTTGTGGTCTTTATAGTTCATGATAAGGACAACAACATTAGAAGAAGAAGAACACACAGGCATGCCTATTTGCAACTAGCTGTCTCTTTATCCACTGCTTTGTTATGTCAATCATGTCACTTCACTGCAACAATGGTGATGGTCGATGTGATACCACTATTCAAAAGAAGGTTATATAGCAGAATATTTTAGGTTAGTTCATGCTACCTTAAGCTCAAGTGTTTGTAGTTGACGCCTCAAAATTGTTCTCAGTAAGTAGTTTCAGTTCATCAGAAATATCAGCAAATTAATGGCTATTTTTGCACCCTTGTTTAATCCTATTTGACCAAGTCTGAAGTGTTCTTCAACCAGCTTGCAATTATACTAACCAGGCTGTAGTCTTTGAATTCTGGCTCTCAAGATTACTCGTGAAAGTATTATCGAAGCATCAACTCTCACCACCCAACCATTTGATGTGACACACTGCATCACCGACTGGTTTCTATGAACTCGTCTATGTTGCGTTTAACATCTGCCACCATGAATCATGCTATGGGAAAATCGAAGCACGAAGACACCCACACAGATTGGTGTGTCAACATGAATGCGGACGTGCTTGCCTCACAGTTTGGTATGTGAGAGGCCGTCGAGTTATAAGGCTGTTCAAACATTGACAACCCATCGGTCATCCAAAGAAGCATATACGAGAGATAATGACCTCAAATAAATGAAGAATAGCCATGGCTTGATTAGTGATGTAGGAACTCCCCATGTGTTGCACAAACCAAAGTGTTAACCAGGTCAAGGATCATATGCTCTGTGTCTCCTCTTGAACTTGCCACCACTTAATGTTGGCGATCTCAAAGCATCTACTGGTCAAACTTAGGGTTGGTGACCTAAAGTTTCAAAGCTCTTGTCCTATTGATCATGGGTTAGGCCGGAGTACCAATTGGGAGTAGGAAATATATATATGTATGTCTTTTAGAATCATATAAAGGTAGTGTGATTCATGAACGACTACTGCTGGCTCTATCTTAATGGTGTTATATCATCTCACATTTCCCTCATTAGCTCAATGATATTGAGTTATGGTCACATTGTCTCCTTCCTAATCATAACTAGAATACTGTGAGACATACAGATTGAAGATGAACACTTTTAGTTACAACCCTTTCTTTTAGAATTTGGAAGACTTTTTTAGAGTCAACTGTTTGAAACATGAACTTTCAGTTCTCACTTTGAGAGCCTGTCCTTTTAGAGCTGTTATGCAATAATGGTTGCTAGTGAAGTTTATGCTGTATTGTAGTTAAAGAATATTTTCAGCTGATTTATCACACTAAGTGTAAAAACCTTTTCCTTTTCCTATTTTGTGAGTTTAATTTTTTTTTTCAAGTGATCTATTGCAATGGTTTAATATAATTAAATAACTTAACTACAATTTCTGCAGCTTTCAACTTTATTTTTGTGATAGTTAGTTTGTTGTTAACAGTTCTTATGGATGGAAGAAATAAGCTGCAGTGTTCCTTAACTTTCCTCTCAGCATTGGATGGAACAACCGATCACCAACTGTTAGAAATCATTAGTATTCTATTCTTTTAGCTCTGCTCATCATCCCTTGTCTTGTTTTAGAGATTGGGCAGAACATAATGCAAAGCTTTGCAGTGTATAAAACCTATTGGATAAAACATTCTTTCTTCTTCTTCTTCTTTCTTTCTCCTTGAAGCCCATCAAACTCAATTAAAGTGTCTGAATTCAACCTCACAATATCTTATCGAAGTTTACTGGGCAAACAAATGTAGCTTTCCACCGTAAGTTAGATTAATTTCATCTCCTGCTTTATAATTATGGTGCAGAAGACCACACACATCTGCACCACTTAGATCCATAATTTAATGAAGTCCGTGAGGAACCACAAACACGCATCCATGACAGATCAATACCACTACCATGTGAACATTAACAAGATGCCAGGTTCAGATTGGCATCTTACAGTCGGACCTGAACATTAATTTAGAACAATTATAATCAAACTTAACCAGAACTTATCCCAAGAATGTCCAGGAGATTTCACTGTTCATTGTTTTAGTCAACCTGACATCAACTGGAGTTGGTCAGATTGGTAGAAAAAGAATGTATTAAGTATACAAACTCTTTACTTGACAGCCACTTACCATCGTATGCTTTTTGTCCTCCGAGAAGAGATCACATGGCCTCGTCCAGGCTACCGTGAAACCATTCCCTCTTGCCGCTGTTTCAGATCAGGTGGATTTCCTCTTGCCCTTCAGCAGCAATGCACATTAAATCCACCGACTCATGATTCCAGTTCAATTCTTCATAGAAGTTACAGAGATGAAGCATGCAATAAACACAAGAGATCCATGTAATATAAGCAAGTGCCAAATATCAGATAGTTTACGTACATCATCACTAGTGGAAGCATAGAAATCTAAACATTGTAGCAGCCTCTTCCACAGCAAAAACAACAAAGCCAAGTAACAGAAGCGGAGGGACAAAAGGGGTCAGCAGATGCATGCAATAGGAAGGTCAGCCAAAGCCTCTACAACCAAATCCTTCAGGACCTCCCCACTGATTTCTCTAGTGATCTCCTCTACTTCTATCCTGATCGATTCAACCCACTTGTTTCCTTCCACCTCCCTCCTCAATGCTCTATCCACCCCCAGGCTATTGTTGTCGGTCTCAGCAAACACCGATATCCCGTTGCCGGAATACCAATCCCTCATTAGACTCCACACAGCCTCGGACAATGTAGAACTTGCACCAGCATTTATCCATGATCCACAGGATGCCCCATTCCATAGGTAGAGACTCGTTAAAGTGGTCCGACTGACTTCTTCAAGGGCTGAGTTGACACTGTCAAATAGAAGCCTCAAGGTCGAACTTTTCTCCGTGCATTTTGGTTCCTCTTCTTTCCAACCCAAGAACTTGTCGAGTAGCGTCGGATCCAATGGGCTATCAAGAGAGTGCCATCCAGTGAATATCATATCAGATTTCTCTAAGCCAGCAAAATATAGCAAATTCTGAACAAATACAAAGCAGTCTTGGTCGGTATGGTCTGCCTTGGACGAAGCTTTATAGAGATTTGAGGGCCTCGGGGACAATGTTCCCAAATGGGCGTCATCCCACGACAAAGAACGTGCGACTGACTCTATAGGTGAAGCCCTGGAAAGTACTGAATGGGAGACAAAAGAAACAATCAGCAAATAGAAATCTCTAGTGTTTTCATGGATTCGAGAGAAAACTTACATTGTTGTCCAGCATTAGCTTCAGATAGCTGGCACAAATTTTCATTCATATCATCTTCAAATGTTGCATCCAAAATTGAAGTAGGGCTGGGTTGGTCCAGGTTGTTGATGAAATTTTGACATGGACTGAGTTTCTCCTTTTCGCTAGACTTGTCACATGTTCTGGGTTCCTCAAGTGATGGCATGACCTGCAGTGTATAAGATCTTAATCACTGAATAAATTTAAGTGTGAAATACAACAATGAAATATATGTGAGTGAAGTAGAAGATGGAAGTGGTCAAACCAATAAGAACAGCAAGCACCAGTCAATATCTACATATAGGGCAAATTCAAACAGATTGAGAAAACTAATAAGAAGATTGGGAGAGAACCAACCTTTTCGGCAACATTTGTGGCTGATATTGGAGAAGGTACATCGGCAGATTGTTCCTCATCCTTTACTTGACTGTCCACTGACAAACTGATGTCAGCTGATTTTTGTATCTCATCACTTCTACTTACTACCTCACGGGAGTCCACCAGGGTTGAAGAAACAGGTCTTTCTCTATTAGTTTTCTTGCTCCTCGAGAAAAAAAAGCTCGACACTTTTCCTCTGAAAGATGATTTCCCATGTTTGGTCTTAGACACCTCTGACACAGTGGATCTACTAATCCGAGACCCCGAACCTTTAAATTTCAGGCTAATGTCCTCATAAGCTGTGGATGACACTGGGACAGACTTTGACCTCGATAAATTCCCAGGGGAAAGGTCTCCTGAATCTTTCGTCCTACCCACTGATGAGCAAAATGCTGGTGACCTCTGTTCATCTTCTCCATCAGATGGTCTATTGCTTGAGACAGTAAACCCATCGACAAATTCTTCTCTCTTTACCTCAGGAATGGCAAGCATTTCACCTAAAGTGCTTGAGCTCCTAGGCAACTGTAATTGTTCTTCACTTATCCCATTTGATGTCACTAAAGCCCACCGTTCAGAAAGCCGTTTCTTTGCCTCTCTAATCACTGATGACTCAGGTGAATATGAGACCCGGCTAAAAGATGAGGCTGAGTAAGGACTGCCAAGACTGCCAAATTTATCCCAGGAATGGCGTGATGTTGGAGTCACTATCTCAGAATCACTAAAGCCACCATCTTCTACATTGTAATCAGTTTCTGATTGATTAAATGAACTCGCATCTCCACCATACCCATTAGAGTACATGGAAGATAGCAACGATTCATCCCTCCTATGGCCAGTTAGACTTTTTTGCATCTGCTCAGCTCTTTCCTTGTCCAAGGACCTTGATTCAAAGGCTTCACTAACTCCTAGGTGACCATAAACTTCAGTCCGTGGTAGACCATAAACTTCAGTCCGTGGTAGATACTCGGGTGACATGGTTGAAGTTGGTAGTTTGGTAGGATTTCCTGTGCTAGGCTTCAGGACCACTATCCTGGTTGGCCGAAAGAAGCTTTCGGAATTTAAATGATTGAAATTAGACTCCCAATGGTGATTGTTTGTTTCCAATCCACTCTCATCAATTTCTGATTTTTCGTGTTTCTTCACCACCTTTTCAAACTTTGTTTCAACCTTTTTTGATGGCTTCAATACAGTAATGCGCTTTGTCTGAGGTGGTGGAGGAATAGAGTGAAGATCGCTTGTTTGCTTTGAGAGTAGGGAATTTGGCTCCTCAAGAAATTTGAGAAATAAATCTCTATTTGAACTCAGAACCTCAAGGGCATCTTGAAATTCCTTGGTGTGAAGAAGATTTTCATGAGCGGCCAGACGCTTTGCTTCCATGAATTTTTGACGGACAAGGGCCATTCTTAGCTCGGTCTGATTCTCACCACATCTTCCATTCCTGCTCCAAGATGGTTGCTGCCACACTTTGCATACATCTCTGCGTTCCATCTTCTCATGGTCATGTCTATGGTGCTGATATGGAACCGCCTTGTTGAAAACATCTTGCGGTTGACGGTGATCTCTATTAACACCTGCTGTGGCTCTTTGAGGGTATCCCTCTAGCAACTTTCTTTGACTAGACATTGGAAATGGCTGACCTGTAAGATCATCATCAAGGCCCATAAGTCGAGCAACGACACCAGGTGGTTTCCGTATAGACTCTGTTTCTTTTGACATCTCCTGAGCTATTAGCATCTTCATTGGTGTTCCACTAGCTTTCTTGCTTGATAAATTCTGCTTCAGGTCATTGGCTATCTGAAAACAAATATGAAAATTAGTACACAAGATCATCCAAAGGAGTCACGCTTCATGATTGATAACAAAGTATCAGGTGCTTACTTGTTTGTCATCTGCATTAGTTCCACTTGGTGTGGTGGCTTTTCTAGCATCATGTTTGTTTCTATTAACTGGAAAACCTGCTCAACAACAAGCACAACTGAACACAAGCAGATAAATGCTTTCACAAAATAAGCATTTTGACATTTATTTAAAGCCAACAAAGTC
This sequence comes from Musa itinerans, assembly GCA_001649415.1. Lineage (NCBI taxonomy): Eukaryota > Viridiplantae > Streptophyta > Magnoliopsida > Zingiberales > Musaceae > Musa > Musa itinerans. The sequence goes on from LVTN01000171.1 coordinate 51,645, forward strand.
GGTGCGATTAATTTAGAGACACCAACAAATGGACCATCTGCATATTCCTTCGAGTGGTTGTTATTGGAACTGACATTATCATGAAAAGAATGATACAAACGTACTAGGTTAAGAAGAAAGCATGATAGCAATGTTGACTTGAAGCACTAATTTGAGTGGCAGAAGAACAGAATGTTAACGGAACTAGAACGGACAGATCTTCACTACAAAAACAACACATCAACTTGAAAAAAGCTGAAATTCCAGAAGACAACCGATTAGCCATCCACAATCGGCAAACTATGCTTCATGACTCTAGCTTCCAAGCAGTCTAAAACACTAACAAAGTAATCACTTACAATGAAGACTAACTTAAAAAGTGAAAACGCTAGCATAAATGATCCAAAGAGCTCAAACTAACAATAAATCTGGAAAAAGAATATTGATGATGGACTCATCAGAGTAAATGAACAGAAAGCCTAAAGATGTACCATCTCTGTGAGCTCTTTCTGTCAGCATCTTGTTCCCAGCCACACCGGCACTAAAGTCAAAGATGTTGATCATCCTTCCTATACATCCGGGAAATGGCTTTTTCAGATCCTGTGCTTTCCTATTATGAAACCCACTCACCTAAATGCCTGGAAGCATGCAATGGAGAAAGGGGAGGCATGAATCAGAAAAGGTTTCCGGTCACGACCTATTTCTCAAGCAAAATGCCTTGAAATCACTCACCAGGGTTAACAAGCAGAACATCTCCACAGGTACAAAGAAACTGAGTTACACTTTAGGCTTGCAGCTACAAGAAAACAAAGAAATATATTTAGGAAATGCTGATAACAGCGCAAATGTACAGCATGTGTTTTCCGAGCTTTCGTTCTTAAAGTTACTGCAGCGAATAGGACTCTTCACGTTAGATTTACTCGACAGATGGTGAGAACCCGGTATTCTAGCCTCGACCTCCGCTCGTTCAAATTGTACACCAAAAAGACGGCTTTCCAAGTTTCTCTGTCAGGGAGACGACTAAAAGGTGAAAAAAGAAAAAAAGCTGACAGATGACGATAGAAAGATGCGATTTTGAACTTCTATCAGACAGAAGGGCAGACTGTAGCACATGAAACGGAGCCAGGACTTCGATGGGTCTGGGCTAAAGCAAGCAAGAAAGTCACTGACAAGGAGGAAAAGAGTCCCCATACATAGAAAAGAACAGAAACAGGGAGGGGGAAGCATAGAGACATAGCATTTATAGGAATTTCCGGGAAAAAAGGCACGATCAAAGAGAATAACACAATTTCCTAAGGAATCTCTGCAAGAAAAAAAAAGCTGCAATTTTTCCTGGAATATGACGAATGTTAACAGGAAAGAAGGGGGGAAAGCTCAACTTTTTCCCATAAAAGCTCTTGAAATGAACACCAACACCAACACCACCATCAGCACACCAACAACAATCTCTGATGTCCAATTAAAACCACCTAAAATATAACACCATAACCCTCAAACCCAAGCCAAGATTTCAGACATCCTCACGAGAAGGAGCAGATAAATCAAAAGCAGATTGTTCTAATCCGAAACGTCGGTCTACGGGACAACTGAAGCAGGCATGCCCAAAGCCCTGTATTGAACCGAAAGAGAAAGGAAAGAACCTAGCACTACACCCAACCCAACAAAGCTGCATCCAAGCATCGAAAGCGATCGACCGAGCTCCGGGAGGCGAGATCGGGCGACAGACAACAGTTCGAAGCGAAGGGCAAGAACAAAGCAGCTGAGGACAAAGCATTGGAATCTAGAGGGCCAGAAAAAACGTGATCGCTTTACTGCATCCAATCGATCGATCCCCCCAATCCCCCCACCTTTTATTTCCACCAAAAACGCAGCGCCGCCGCTCTGACATCGGAATCAGACATCTCCGACCGCCGCTCCGGTGTTCCTGCAGATCTCGCCGGCCGTGGTTATGGTGGTAACCGAGGGGGATGAGGAAGGGGCAAAAACGCTTCAACTTTCGTTGGGGCAGTTCGGGAACCAACTGTTGGCGGAAATGCGAAGGTGGGTGGATATATCCGATTTGCCTCGGTTTACAGATATTATATAAATCATATTTACGATACTTCAATTTGAGTGGTTGATGAAATACTATAATCATTTATCATAAAGAAAGGTTTAAAATCTATATATATTTTTTAGTCGATAAAAACTTTAATAGTTCATTACAAGATCGCTCGAATCTCACATTCTTCGTTTACCCCTAATAAAAAAAAATTATATTTATCAATCATTAACATAACCATTATCTTATAAAAAATAATAACTTTAATTTATCATAATAGTTCAGATATCTATATTAGTTAGTACAAGTGCAAGTGATTGATGCCATATTTTGAGTTCACGTATGAAATCAAAATTTTGATTGTTTATTATAAGGTTGTAGGCATAAATTTTGATTAAAAAAATCATATTTATGAACCATTAACATAACTATTATTTTTATTAAAAAATAAAAAAAATTAAAAATAATAATTTTTAAATGTTATGTTCGAGTTCACATATATGAGTATCATATACGTTTGATGTAATAATTTTTTTATTTTAAAAAAAATTATCTTATGTTTTTAATTACTTCCTTGATAAGTAAAAATCTTTATTCACACATACACACATATATATATATATATATATATTAAATTTATGTTCATAAAAAATATTAATATATTTAAATTATGAGATTATTTTGAGACTGTAATCTATCATTTACTGTAGCAAATTTCTTTCACGGTCATCTTCAAAATATATTTATTTATGACTAGTTTTAAGGAGTTCATAATTAATGTTTATACGTACCTGTATTTTCTTAAAGAGGTTGATTGTATGCCTTGTTAATATATGTATTTGAAATATATATTACTTTGGCTTCTTATTTATAGACTTCAATATAAAACATATTAATTTAAAAAGGTATATACATGCGATATTTTTAAGTGACATTCACATCAAATAAAATTTAAATATTATTATATTAACAATCAATTAATAAAAAATAATTTTTAAATTCTATGATGATGAGGGAGTGTTATTATACGATCATTAGATATTTTTGAGATTAAAAAAATTATACAATAATTTTAAGATAAATAATATTTTATAAAATTAAGTCTTGTTGGATAATAAAAAATATATATATTATCTTATCGATATGAGAATATTGATATGGATATATGTAATTATTAGAAAAGATAGAAAAAATATTATATCACTTTGATAAAGGATAAGATGAGAATAGTCAAAAGAAATAAAATAATTAATATTAATAGCAAGGTTCATCTTACTGGTGTGTCGACCAACTACAAGTACATATTAAGTCGTACTATATATTATTATAGTGGGACAAACCGATGATATGATAAAATTATTAAAAAAAATTCAAAAAAATTATAAATAAAAAAAATTATGGTTTTTAAGTTAGAAATAAATATAAATTTAGTATAATTTTAGTTAAAAATTTTAAACTAGAAAAGAATAATGACATATATCTTTTTCAAACTTTGAAGAGTAGCTTTATGGTATATTTTGAATTATCATTTCGTTAATATTGAATTATTTATAAAGAAATAATTTAAATTTTTAGTTATTTTTTAAATTACTTAAATTTTAAGATTCAAATGAATCAAGTAATTAATCAATAAATATACCTGGTTTTACTATAAAAAAAGAATGACAGGACTCCATGAGTGATAGATCATGGTCCTTGATCTTATGTATCTTTATATTAATTTAATACATTTTATCAAACCTAATTTTGAAATTTATTTCACGATATAGTATATTGATATACTATATATCATTGATGTATAGTGATGATTGTAGTCTGGTTATCGTGAATCACATATATTCGAGGTAATTCCTAAGACAAAAATGATTGTGGTATATATTGAAGCATGATAAATATCAAAAGTTTTATTTTTACTATTAATTTGTTATTCTATATTATATTATAAGATTGATCATTCTATTATTACTTAGAGAAGAATAACCAATTATTATTATCGTATTATTATTGACCGTAAGATTCTTAATAATACAATAACTATAAATACGATGAGTTTTGCTCTCTCATCAAGTAGTCGTATATGTTCAAAATTGTTTAATTTTTTTTTCTTTCATGATTAGTGTTACAATGAAAAAAAAAAGAATATCTAATTTTTTTGATAAAAAAATTAATAAAATATATCTAGATATATAATTTTTTATGGATCTTAAAGATGATAAAAATTCATATAGTCAGTCAATCTTAAATAAATAAGGTTTCATGATTTTATTATTATAGTATTCTGAATAGTTAAATTTAGATGGCGAGTGGGATCACGTGAACGTAAAGAAAGAAGTTCTTTAATATCACAAAAGAAACATGGTGTTCTTTCTTTTATTTAATGTAAGAAAAGAAAAGAAATACGAAGGTGGTTCCAAGTTTCTTAAGCCACAAGTTCCACCACCCCCAACGTCTCATCCACCGGTCCTTCAATCATTCACACAGACTGTGCTGCCCATCACACTTTCTTAAATATCTACATAGCAAAATTCAACTGCTCCTACTAAAATTTAAGACATTATTCATTCCGTATTCGTTCAACTCAACTCCTATTATTAACTCATGTTTATTTCCGAATCATATGTAAACTATTGGATGAATCAGGAGACGATCACAGAAGCTTCCCTCAACATCTGAGGCTATAAAAATTATGAACACCCTGATACATGACATCATGGACAGACCACCACCACCACAAGCTACCCAGGCGATAAATCTTTTCGACCTTGTTCCATCTCTCTATCTACACTTACGGCCTTAACACTTCATACTCTTTAAGTTTAGGCCTCCAACAATTCGACCAAACTTATCATGCTCTTAAATAATGATACTTTTAATCGGAATTATACATGCAGACCGATCCAACTCGTGGACCAAGCGATACTAACTGCGTCAAGAAGAGCAAAGACCTCCTCGCCGACTTCTGATCTCTATTAATCGATCCATCACTGGTTCGATGGAACAAAGATCTCATTAATATAATACGAAGGCACAGCTTTCTCCAGGCTGCTATAGACAAAACGTGCGTTGGTGTTTTGCCGTGTACGCTACACCCTTTTTGCCACCACCTTCCTCTCCAACCTTTGCCGTCTCTGTGCCTCGTCGCCACTGGCAGAACAGGAAACCACGGCCTCCGAGATCTTCTCTCTCCCTCCTTCCTTCGCACCCCTAACCTGTCGTACCAACGCCCCGCAACATGGGGCCTCGCATTAGCTCATCCCCATGTGCGGGTGGGCCGGCCTTTCTTCCTTTTCCTCGCCACAATCATTCCTCGCGTAGACTCCTACTCCGGGCTGCCCTTTCGTGCATGCGTTTTGGTTGAAGGGTTGCGTCATGAAAGCTCCTCCTGTTTGGTTGACGAACGAGGCTGCAGGCGGTCGGGTCCTTCATCGAAGCCGACAGTCATAATAAACAGCACAAGCATCGTTTCCTTCTTCCTGTGGGGATGATGATCTCCCATGGACCCGATAGACGACTTCTGTAAACGTTTTTGAAACCCATCTCGTTTGATATCAACAGAGTCTATCGTAACAAAGACGGTGATGACACAGCTTTCTTACAAGATCTGACCCAGACAGTGCCCCGTCGGTTTCGCTGTAGAAAGCGCTACGTCAGCCATAGTGCATGTTCATTCTCAACATTCACTAAATGGAAGTTGGAAGACTCGTGATTGAAGGCATACTCGGCCACGAGACTCGTTAAGTACAACGGGCCACATTTGCACGTAAGTCACCAAATTGCAACTAAGATCACCGTATCAAGAAGAAGTGAATTAATTCAGATATTTATTCGAGAAAGTAAACATAAAAACTATAATTATATCATTGTTATATAAAAAAATTATTATTAAAATTAAAATTAAATAATTCAAGATCGAAATTATGTATCCTTCATTATCATTCAAAAAAAAAAAAATCTAATCTATAAACATACAGATTCAAAAGCTACAATGATATCTATCGTTCATAAGAAGTCAATGGAATAGAAATATAGAGATATTCAGAATATATTTATAATATTAATTTCTAATATTTTATCAGGTTTTATGTTTCTATAGACAAGAACAGAGGATGTAGGGTTATAATTACAAAAGTCCTTTCTACCCAGTTTGTCTCGGATCCTATTTATTACTTTCAATCTATTAGCCAATAATATTAATCAAAATCTAATCAGATCTATAATATTCATTACTTAATTGGATAGGATAATATAATCTAACATTCTCCTCTCATTAATTGGTAAGATATATAAGAAATTTAAAATCAAAATAAATAAAATAAAATTTTATTTAATTATATTCAAAAAATTTTAAAAATTATTTTGTACATGATCATAAATTTTTAGATAAGTCAATAAATTCAATAAGTATAATAATACTATATTAAGTCTAACTACTAATGCAAGTCATAACTATTACATGTTATCAATTTCATACTTTCTTTTATATATCATAATACTATTAGTCTTTTCTAATGTAGCTCCATAATGACCTATGTAATTTGTTTTATCAAGACAATTCTATTATCGTATTCAACTATAATATGCATTAATATAAATATAAATAAGATAACAAAAATAAATAACCTTTGTTAAGTAAGAAAAATATCAATAATAGTATTTACTTAAACATACATCATCATATCTTTTATTACTTGCTTATAAATCTCATTCTAAGAGCATGTTTATTAGATACTTTAGGTCATAAAAATTTAGTAAATGAATCAACAACCATCAAAGTGATGCTCAGGTTCTCTATTTTTGGACTCTTTTTCTGACCACTATATACTTTATTTCGATATGCTTGGAACCACTAGAGTACTTATTATTTTCGAAAAGAAACTATTATAGTATTATCATAAAATATCTTTAGTAGCTTAACAATTGAGTCAACTACACTAAGTCCAAAGATAAAATTTGTAACCATAAAACCTGATTTGTGGCCTCAAAGCATGACACAAATTCAGCTTTTAGTTTTGATGATGCAATAAATAATTGTTTTATACTTTTTTAAGAAATTATCCCTCTAACATAAATATGAATCTTGAAGTGGACTTCCTACTATTAAGGTAATTTATAAAATTAGCATATGAATATTCTATTACTTCAAGCTAACCTGATCTCTTGTATATGAGCACATAGTCTTTCACCCCATATCGATATCTCATCAATTTTTTTATAGTTTTTTAATATTATATTTCTGAGTTACTTTAGTATCTACTCAGTATTCAAACTGTAAAATTGATTCGCATAAGTTTGAATATATATTAGACTTTCAAATGCATATACATAAGGAATCTCCTTTGTTTGATTTCTTTCTATGTCATTCTTAGGACACTTGCTTTAATTGAATCTTTCACCTTTAGTAATATATGTATCATTAATTAAACAAAATTAAGTACTAAATCTTTCCAAGACTCAATCAATATATTATATTTTAGACAAATCTAGTATTCCTTGATATTTATCTTTGAATATCTTAATGTCAATGACATAAGCTATCTTATTCATATCAACCAGTTTAAAATTCTTGATAAGAAACATCTTAGTTTCATGCAATAAACCAAGATCATTATTGGTAAGTAAAATATTATCCACATATAAGATTAATATAATAAATTTACTCTCACTTACCTTTAGATATATACACTAATTAATAATATTTTTTAAATATGAAAGAAATAATGATATAATGAAATTTTATATATCATTGTCCAAAAACTTATTTAAGACCATAAATAAATTATTTAAGTTTACAAATTTAACTTTCCTTTTTCTTTTCAACAAATCCCTTTTGTTGTCTTATATATATTTCTTTATATAGATCCTTATTAAGAAATATTATTTTCACATCTATTTGATATAAATTAAGATCATAATAAATTACTAATATAATAACAATCTTTAACGAGTCCTTTTTAGAAATTGAAGAAGATATTTTGTTATAGTTGATGCATTCTTTATAAGAAAAATATTTAACTATAAGTTTGGCTTCATAACGTTTGATATTATTCATTGAGTCACATGTTATCTTAAAGACTCATTTGCAATCGATTGTTTTATAGTTATTGAGCAATTCAATGAGTTTACAAATAGGTCCATGATTTTAACTCTTCTTTCATTGCATCATACTACTTTTTAGAATCGCTACTTTTCATAGTTTATGAAAATGATAAAGGATCCTTTTTTATTATTATATCATAATCTGATTCTTACAAACATACCACATAATTATTAGAAATGACATATCTTCTTTTTATTTGAGAACTTCTTAAAATTATCAATTGTGGCTATTATATAAGGTCATTAGTAGTAACATCAATATTCTCAACGAATAGAAAATGTTAAAAGAGTATCAATTTGTATTTCATCTATATCAAAATTAATCTTTAGAGATTTTTCACTCGATTTCATATTTTTTAAGAATCTTACATTACTAAATTATACTATCCTCGTACTATGATTAGGGTAACAAAATCTATATCTCTTAAATTTTCTTGGATAAATAATATAATATTAAAAACTAATTCTTGGATCTAATTTGATTTTATATGGATTGAAGATTCTTATTTTTTCTACTAGTCCATAACTCAAATAAATTTAATAGAACCAATTTACTGTTAGGAAACCTTAACAGAGCATCATATGCACAGTGGAAGAATATAAAATAAAATAAGTTCCTATAGTTTCAATATTGGATCGTTGTGCGAAGATTGGTGCATAAAAAAATCATAAAATCGAAAACTATGCGTATCATATGAGATTTGTTACATAAGGAAATCGTATATCCCTAAAATTTTTAGATTCAAAAGAGTGGATGAAAGAGGTCAATTGTCCTCCTTTCTAGTGGTGATCCACACGGTGGATGTGGTGGCGACGATGCTTCTCTAATTACAACACGATTTTTCTCTCCACGCGCACCACAAGGCTGCACTATCTTCAAGAAGGAGCCAACCCTTCTTGCTGTCCACATGCCCCAAACAGGGGCTGTCGGTTAAGGAGGAGAGGAGAGGGAGGAGATTAGAAGGGGCGATTAAGAGGAGAATAGCTTATGCCACCTTTTGGTTCCTCTTATTTATAGAGGTTCTTGCCACTTAACCATGATGGATCTAGCCGTATTGGGTATTGGATCTCTATCCAATTACCCAAGCCCCTTGTATTAGTGAATTTTTATTCAATAATCTCTTATTGAATCTCATCCATCTAATAATACAGAAACTTATTAGATATCTAATAAATAAGAAGCTCTGGTGGATATCTCATATCCAAACCTCTACTCATCGCAACACCTACCATATGTGTGTAACCCTCTAGGCCCAATACTAAGTTGGTCATGAGTTGTACATATTAGAACCTTTTATGACTTAGTGAATTATTATTTCCATAATAGTTCACTTGATTTAGTGACTATAGATGTACTATACAACTATGCCATAATCCCAAAATGATACAATAAGATCTCATCCATTGGACCTGTCTACTCTTAGTTATTATGCATCTATAGTCTCTTATCCATATATATCTCAAAGACTGTATACCGAGCATGGTAAGCCCATATAGAATCTACTCGAGTCTCGCTCTAATCAGATTCTCCTAGAGAACTCCTTTCGCTCTTAATCTGAATGGTCTTGACTAGGGATTTGTATGAGCAAGAATATATAGGATATTCCTCTTATAACATCGAGAGCAGATGATCCTCTATCGACACTTAATTGTTCTCGTAAGGTTGGTTGCTACTCCCAATGATTGGCTATGCTAGATTTGAAACTTCAAGACCTCTAAGTTTGATATCAAAGAGTGGAATACTCATATAGGGCATCCTTAGTGTTTCAAGTCTAAGGACCAGACACATAACTGAAACCACAGAATCATTGTCTGAGAATGAGGTATCATCAACCATATAACATTCTATAAGCGGATCATTCAGTGAACTTATTCTCCAATGAGCACTTGTACTATATCCCTAGTGTCCCCATATAAGCAGCTATGAGACTAGTCACCTCCATCATATAGATGAGTATATAACATATCGGTCTGTCCGACTATCTCGATGTCCCTCTCAAGTAACCTATGACCGGGAATATTTAGGATATGTATTTATAGATGAATTGGTCTCATTATCATGATCTCAACATAATCCAATTCTCATTGCATGAATCCAAGGACATCACAAGCAACAAGCAATACAAAGTGAGAATATGTCAATAATAATAATAATAAGCAAAAAAGACTACGTAGCAGGTCACATGTGTCATCACTCACGTGATTAGCTTGCATGACACCTATGACTAGCAATCTCCCACTTGACCTAAAGCCAATCAGATATGTGTTCGATCCCCATCAGACCGTTGTGATGCTTAAAGATCATTTGAGATAATGGCTTCGTTAGTGGATCTACGGTGTTATCTTCAAATGGAACTCTTCCTACTACTATATCTCCATGGGCCACGATTTCTCTGATTAGGTGGAACCTCCTCATAACGTGCTTAAACTTCTGATGAGACCTAGGTTCCTTTGCTTGAGCAATTGCCTTATTGTTATCGCAATATAAAAGAATCAACTCCTCATTACCCAGTATGACTCCCAGATCTATGATGAACTTCTTTATCTAGACTTCCTCCTTTGCAGAGTAGCGGCGACAGTAGAAGCAAGGGAGGGGGAGAAAGAGGGTTAGGGTTTTTGGGCAAAAAGATAGTTTTGCCCTTGTGAATTTGAGAAATTCTCTTTCTGTCCTTTTTCTAAATTACAAAAATATCCCTCAGAATTCAAAAAAATTTCTACATGTCCCTAAATTCAGAAAATATTAATTGATTAAAAAGTTTAATTGATTATTATTTTTATTATTATCTAGTAGTCCTACAAAATAATATTTATATGTGATGTATGATGTGTGGACGGATAATCATGAACCATGTGATGTGTGTACTTGTGATTATTATTATTGGGGTTTGTGAGCCTCCATTTTATTTCTTATTTATTGTCGGGTCTGCGTGCCTATGATTAAGTTGTAATCACACGAGGAGGCGCAGCGAGAGCATGAATGCGATAGCAGGACCCACAAGACGGAGGATCGTGATGCATGGAGATGCATCGAGATGCCGACAGAACCGACGAGGATGAGATGGATGATCACAGCGCATGGAGATACATCGCTACACACCTAGATCTTGATGTGAGTGATTAGGCCCACTAGCTTGGGCCTGGTCACATTAGGCTGTGGTTCATGATCATCTGATGTAATTGCTCATGTGATGTGTGATTATTTATACATCTACTATATATATATATATATATATATATATATATATATATATTTGTATGCGATATAGAAATATATTAAATATGTATGTGTATGACATGTCATATTAGGGGACCAAATCAAAGAAACCCTCTCGACAATATTAAGTCGGTAAACGTAAGGCAATTAGATTGACCCACATGACCTTCCATCATTATAGGTAGGGACCGATTCTTGGTGTAGGTTGAGTTGGTCAAGTCCCTCGAGGCTCACCTATATCATGATTCGCTATCTTACCTACGACATAGAGATGTCACCAATAACCTGAGGACATGATATACTTGGTCGAGTCCCTCGAGGGTATATCATTGAATCACACTCATCTTGTAATGATGGTGTTGACTTAACTAAACATCATGGTTGGTCGAGTCCCTCGAGACCATGGTGATTCGGAGGCCGAACGGGATGGGAATCATAAGGAGTTATGATCGGCAAGAGTTGTCTACCTTTCGGTCTTAGTGTGATTGGTCGAGTCCCTCAAGGTTACACTAAGACACTGATTGGATCCTGATCCCCACTAGAAGTCTACCGGAGACTTCCGTTTCATGTGCTGAGGGTGTCACGTGACTCGCCAGTAAAATAGTGGGAGCATATTAAGATAGAAGTCCATATCTTGATTGTTTATTTTTATAAAATCTACATGTTATTTATTTCTGCTGCATCTTTATTTTCAGAAAATGTCACTTTTAAATCCCTTACGTGGCATACTTGATGTCAACCACCTCACTGGTCCAAATTATACGGATTAGCTTTGCAACTTGAAAATTGTTCTCACGACGGAGAAAATTACATACGTCCTTGATACAGTGATGCCTACGCCCAAGGAAGGGGTAAGCGAGGATGAGATCACTCACTACGTGAAGTACATTGATGACTCTACTCTTGCTTAATGTTACATGTTAGGCTCCATGACTCTTGAGTTACAAAGACAACATAAAAAGATGGATGCAGATTCATTCTCCTACATGTCTATAAACTGTTTAAGGAAAAGGGAAAGACTCAACGATATGAGATATCTAAGAGCCTATTCCGTGCTAGGATAACTAAGGGGACACCGGTTCAGAACCATATCCTAAAGATGATTGAGTGGATAGAGAAACTAACAAGTCTATGAATGGTCTTAGAGGATAACCTATGTGTGGATCTTGTGCTTTAGTCTCTACTAGATTCCTTTTCACAGTTTATAATAAATTTTAATATGAACAAGCTTGAGGTGACTCTCCCAGAGCTCCTCAATATGTTGAGGAAGGCAGAGAGCACTATCAAGAAAGAGAAGCCAGTTCTCTA
>LVTN01000171.1:70420-84487 GCA_001649415.1 Musa itinerans
GGGAGATGACATTTTTGAGCTCCAAATTCAAACCAGTTTAGGGCCTATATATACCTCACCCTTTCCTGCATGAAAGGGCACCGAAATCTTGATCTTATTCTGTGATTTTTATAGCTCAAAAGTGTTGTAAAGGCCAAAAGTTCTTCTCCCTCTTTTCTTCTAAGTTTTGATCATTCATGAGAGAAGTGAAAAATCTGTAATGGTTGTCTCCTAAGCCCGTCAAAAGGAGTAGAGCTATAAAAGGGTGTTTGGCCTTCGCCTATTGAAGGAAGGCCTCTAGTGGACGTCGGTGACCTCATCGGAGGAGGAAGCCAAAAGTGGATGTAGGTCAAGATTGACCGAACCACTCTAAATCTTGGTTTGCATTTACATTATACTATTTACCTTACTGCAAACCTCCATATGTGCTTTACTTCCTCGTTACTTTTGCTGCACCTAGACACAGTCTCCCAAGCGGTGGTACCGTCAGACTAGGAGGTGGTACTACCTAGTATTAGTGCTGCAGGTGGTGGTACCGTCCAGCACAAGCGGTGGTACCGCCAGTACCCGGAAGACCCAGGATTAGACTAGTTTTGGCTCCAAATTTGAATCCATTTGGAGCCTATAAACACCCCTCTCATCCCTGGTTAACATATACAAGAATTGAGAGAAAAAAATGAAGAAAATATTATTGTAATCTTGTGAGAACTCATCTCAAACTCTAAGTGTTGTAATCTTATAAAGGTTCTCTCCTGAGCCTATCAAAAGGAGAATAGGGTTGTAAGAAGGTGGTTGGTCTTCGCCTATTGAAGGAAGACCGTTAGTAGATGCTGGTAACCTTGATAGAAGAGGAATCGGGAGTGGATGTAGGTCACGACAACCGAACCATTATAAAATTCGGTTTGCATTTCTATTTGTGCAATTTACCTTTACTGTAAACTACCTTCTCATTACACTCTTCCATACGCTTTCAAAGTTAAGCATTTCCAATATTGGTTTTCATCGAACGTATGAAAATTTCAGAACTGACATTAGTTTTATCCACTGCACTAATTTACCCCCCCTCTTAGTACCGACTCGATCCTAACAAGCCTCACCTTATATCGACTCAAGTACATAGGAATAACTCATTATACTCGTAATAATGTCCATAATAGTATGATTTCACCTTTCAACGATACTATTCTAATATGACACTTGATAAGACATATTAAGTATAAATACTTTGCTTTTCTAAGAATTTAGCAAAAATATATATTTTTGTCTTAACTCATCATCAAATATGGTAATTTTAATTTTTTTCATCCAGTTGTCTCTTGACATCATTTATATACACCTTAAGAGTGCCAATAGCCTAAAACTTTTCATGTATTAAATATATAGTCATATTTTAATATATCATCTATAAATGTGATGAAATATCAATCTTCACTAAAATAAAAAATATGAAGTGGTCTATAAATATTAGTATGAATAATCTCAAGGAGTAATTTACTTTTGATTTTTTTTATATACTTAGTTTGCTTTCTCTTAATGCAATATATGCAAACATCAAAATCAATGAAGTCTAAATCTTCTAAAATATTATTCTTTACTAATCTTTCAATTCTTTCTTTAAAGAAATGCCCCAAACATTTGTGTCAAAATATAGAAGATTTATTATCATTGAAACTACATTTTAATCCAACATTTGATTGTAGGGTCACTAATATTTTTGCAAACTCAATATTCACAACCATCACATAGAATTTCATAACTAACTTTTATTGAATTATAAAATATACTAAGTTTACCGTTACAAAAAGAAAGATAGTATTCTAACTCATCGATTTTAGATAGAGAAATAAAATTTTTAGAAATAGTAAATACATAGTATATATTTGCAAGATTCATCATATGACCCATCTGTAAGATAAGTGATAAATTCCTACTATTGTCACTTTTGCTTTGAGATAATTCCACATAATAATGAATCTTTTATGTTCTTTTGATTTTTGAGTTAAAAAAATCTTTACATATTATTAGTAACATGAGTTGAAGCATCAGAATCAATCTACTAAGTATTAGAAAGAACTTCTATAATATTTGATTTGAAACATATAAAAGTCAAGTTTATACCCTTTTTTTATCAACTCTTGCGTTCAACGAAGCCCTTTTTTACATATCATTTCTTACCATAAAAGATGTACTTTACTACAAATGCTTTCTTTTTATTAGTTTGCTTAGCATTTCCAAACATAGCAAATTTATTTGGTGGATAATGCTTTAACATTCTTTTCTTGTTATCAACTCCTTAAGTAATAGCCAGAACATTATAAGTCATTTCTTATCATATACTCGTCGACTCATTCAAGTCTCATTTATCTTTATTTATATTATAGTGAATGTTGAATAGACCAAACTAAGGAAAAAGAGAATTAAGAATGAACTATACAAGGAAAATCTCATTCACATTCATGCATAATATTTTAAGTTTCATAGTCATGTTAAACATATTGAGGATATGATCCTAAATCCCCCAAGTGTTATCATACTAAATTGTAGTGAGTTCTTTCATTAATGTATCAACCAATAACTTAATAGTAAATTTAAACTTATCTTTTATAGTCCTCAAATATTCTTGTGCACTAGTTATAAACAGTAATGTAGTATTCTTGTTATTTGTAATTATCATTCTTTTAAATATTAAACTAAGTCTATTAGATTTTTTTAAGTATTTATTTTATCAATTTATTCTATGTTACTTTCATTAATTAAGTCTATCGGCTTTCAAACAAGCAATACTATGTCAAGATTTAATACATATAGTGTGAACTATATATTCTCTAACCATTCTAAATAATTTGAATCAAAGAGTATATGAACACTAGAAATAGATACATGAACGTGTATGGAAGAAAGTATCACTATAAAATATAAAACAAAATTAATGTTTTGAGTTTTCAAAATATAATAAACTATTGATATCATCCATATTTTACCTTTGAGTAAAATATAAATATATATGATGTTCACTCAAAATTATTTATAAAAGACTAATACTATCCTTATGGAATAGTGTTTATATTTTTGGGTATATAACTCTAAACTATAATGATACCTAAAATAATATTATCTTACCCCATCAAATAATTATTCGAATTAGATACTCTATTAAAATTATCTAAATATCTAAATTATGTGTCATTATGAATATTATTTTTCTTAATATCATTTAGGACTAATTCTTTAATGTAATTTTATAAGTTATTAGTCTAAACTATTTCGGTGACTATAAGATCAATATAATAATATAAAATATAATTTAAAATATTATATAAATGATAAAACATTTATTATAATTTATCATATAAGTCTATCATCATAAGCCATTTTTATAGTTATTAGTTAGATAAAACTTAAGGATATAAATTACAAATAATATTCACTAAAAATTTTTAATCTAATTAATACAAAAATAATTTAGTAATAATAAAAATAACAATCATAATAATTATTGAACATTAATCAAGATAAAAGGAAAAAACTCATATGTTTTATCATGATTATCAAATGATTATTATATGATGATCATATGATAATCATAATAAAATATAAATCATATCTCTATATGAAAAATAATTATTATTTTATAATCTTAAACATATGCATTCGAATAACTAAACAAATATCGAAGAAAAATAATTAAAATTTAATTATCATAAGAAAAAAATTTATTAATTTGTCATGTAAGAAAACTATAAAAAAATCATAATTTATATATTTTTTAATTCTGGATGAAACCCTAAATTAGATTAGTCAACCATATTTAATTGGGTAGGCTCATAATTAAATTAAATATTAGCCCAATTAAATATGCCAAAATTAAAGTTGACCAAAGTAAAAAGTTAATCAAATTGTGACTTTTCCTTAAAACATGATTGATCAAATCTAAATCAAAAATAAATCAAATTAGCTAATTTTATAATTAAGGACATAAGTCATAAATATTTAGTTTCTAAATGGTATAACTATAATTTCCTTAGGATATACATAGTGAAAGTATATGATATTTAAAGGACGGAATTGTCAAGGGCAAAACTATAATTTCAATGTGTAAAATCTTTTATTTTTCTTTTATTTTTATTTTCTTCTCAGTTGTCACACGAGGCATGCAACCGCCGTAGGGCATGGCCATCTGTCGCTTGCATGCCGCCTATGACCATTGTTGTGTGGGACCATTCTTATGCAACCAACTGACAACTCATCGATCGCCATGTCGTGATGTTGTGCCCACGTGCAACTATTCTCACCAACGAAACACTATGGGCCATGCATTATCAATCGAGAGTCAAATCAACAACGTCGAAACACATCCCTAAACGTCGACATCCTCCCATCGTGCAGTTGTGCTCATGCGTCGACAAGCGACCCCACCGATTGTCGTAGCCTTCAGCATCTAGTTGACAATGGTTGAGTAACAAATATCGTCGTAGCAGCATTACTACACCAACTAGTCAAAGCTAACGATGCAGCATCATTCTAAGGCAACGACATTGTTGCAATCGCTATAGACAATGACACTATTGCATTTTCAATTGCTTGCCTATGACCAGCCAACCGTGGCAGTGTTGCTTGGGTTGCTTATGTGCGTAAGATCGTCGTTAGCTGTCGCACCCCCTGCTATCTATAGTAGTTGCTGCACGTGATTAGGATGGTGACCATCGGAGACTATCTCCCTTAATAATGTTATCGTTGATAATAAGTTGTCGACGATAGTTCATTCATCAAATGCGAGGAATCTTGCATTATTCACAAGCAGGCGATAGGACGAACAAGATAGGAAAACAGATCAATAACATAAATTAATCATTTAGACATCGCATAATCAAAATTGAATAACACCTTTTGACAAGTGAAGGATGCTAATAAATAAATCTAAATATAAAATAAATTTGATATACTTTTACTATCTAAGATATTTGATTTCAAAATGATTTCGATACCAATTATAAACATAAAAAATATAATTATGATAGCATTATAAAAAAATTAATATTAAAATCAAATAACAATAAATTAAGATCACAATTATATACCTTTCGATGTCATTCAAAAACTCTTTATCAAATATGCAAACACATCGTCATCAAATCTATATGTTACAACAATACCGATTTATAAGAAAAACTAGACTAACATTTTTTTATCTTTCAGAGTGATGAGATAAAAATTAAAGGAGATTAAAAATAGATCTATAATCTCAATTTTTAAAATGATAATTAAAAAAATCTCTTCTATCAAAGTTGTCTTAAGAAATTTTATTAACAATAAAGTTTTTTTTTATTAATCGATAACCATAATCAAAATCTAATTAATTCTATAATATAAATTACTTAATTAGATAAAACCACATAAAAAATTTA
The DNA here is from genome assembly GCA_001649415.1 of Musa itinerans. Classification (NCBI taxonomy): domain Eukaryota; kingdom Viridiplantae; phylum Streptophyta; class Magnoliopsida; order Zingiberales; family Musaceae; genus Musa; species Musa itinerans. The sequence continues at coordinate 75,805 of LVTN01000171.1, forward strand.
TGATATAATTATTTTTTCATCATTAATCAGCGTACCTGATGGCACGCCTAGAAGATGCCAAACACCACATTCATGAGAAGATGCATTATAGTAATCAGAAAGTACATGACCCAGCAGGGTAATAGTCGAGACGAGAAGCATATAAGAATTTAAATATCGGCTTTATAAAGAGAAACTCAAAAAATAATCATACAAAACGACTCCAGAAAGGCAACAACGACAGGAAGAATCGTTAGGTAATCTCAATATATGACTCGAACATTCTATCATGTTTCTCAAGGAAAACATGATACGATAACATTCTGCTTCTATCATAATGTTCATCACCTGATGCATAATCTTCCTGCAGAATCGGCTTTTTACTAAATCATAGCTCATATGGATGATCAAGCCATAGGAAATTGTACACATAAACACCGACCCTTGGAATATTATACACAAACACTACATCCTTCACTTGTTACTAAATGGCAAATTGTTGCCACTCATCACAAAATTGAGCTATCACCATAGCAGGAGCAAGAATCATGATATTTCCCTTGTACAACAAGAAAAGGGAAAAACAAGAATGAACAAAATTTAAAGACATTCTTGCAACTACCCCTACAAAACTTTGGCATAGGTTGGTTTCAGAAACTAAGCAGACTAGTCATGCTGATGCACAGTAAGAGCTTCCATAATGAGGCCAGAGACTCCAAAATTTCGGTGCCTTCCATCAGCTTTGTTTACAAGTCTAAATCCACTTATAGGAAGTTGATTAATGAGAAGAGTCTCCAGTTGGTTTGCAACACTCTTTCCTGGGACTATGACATAAATGATTGGCACATTTTGCATGTCTTCCTTGGAACGATGTGCACGAAGCCGACCAACCAGGTCATCAGTCTGCAATTAAAGTTGCTCTCATTTAGACAAATACATATTGTACATAATCTAAACAAAGGACGAGAACAAAAATGTAACCTGCCCAATGTACAGTGTCCTATCAGGTCTTATGAGGACATAAATACTGGACGTTCCTACGGTTGATGGAGGAGGCTGCTCCCTAGCACCAACAGAAAAACATCTCACTTCAGCAAGCTCAGGTATGCTCTTCTTCTTGAAAAGGTCTAATAACTTTCTCTGACAGATGATTGTTACAGCACTCTTGACTTCCTCAACTAGCTGCTGATCCGATACACTGGAAGTACATTCAAAAGTAGTCTTTGAAATGCAAACTTCAGCAGGACTATTTAAGTAACCCTTGGGATTAGAAAACTCCATCGCAGCACAAACAGCTGCTTGTGCATCAGTTGCATTTACAGAAAGGTAGAGTTCTTGTGCTCTTTTAATAATCATTTCAGGAATACCTTCTTTCTCAGCAGTCTCAAATGCAAGACTCTCTCTACATATACCGTCTATCAACTTCCATGTTGGCTTTGTGCATCCATCGACAACGTTTGTTCCCATTGCTTTGTATACAGTACTCCTTGTCGCTAAAGGCAAGTCAAAAATACCATGCAAATGGGTGGACACAATACCCAAGCAACCAATATGATCAAGTGTTTCGACAATACTACCAGCAATACAGGTGCCCTTTGCAGTTTCAGTGCCTCGACAAATCTCATCCACAAGAACTAGACTCCTTGCAGTAGATCCGTTAACAATAGAACGTATCTCTGACATTTCAATCTGAAATGAATAATTATGTCAGGAGGATGATTCAATAGTTTGGGATCATGATCGAGTAAAAGTTTGAATGCTAAATACTTCTGTATATTGATGGTAGTTATGCAAAGTTTCGCAAAGCAGAGAAAGATATCAAAGCAAATGCATTATCATTTTCTAGGCATCTCATACATGTTCCAAAATATAACCAGCAACTTCAATTTTTAAAACGCCAGTAAATTTTGATAAAAGTACAACCAGCAGCTGAAGAGTCAGTTATGAGTACTATGATTATCAGCAATCTAAGTTCTGAAGGACTATAATAATATTTAAAACATTTGTCTTTAGTAGCAGAACTTGGTAGCCACACTGAAAATCTATTAGTTGACAGCAAACACAATGAACTATGAAATATGGTCATTCCATATAAAGTAGGTCCCATATGGAATGAAAACCAAATTGAGCATCATAAATTTAAATAAAGATAAAAGTCATAAAACCAGTAATAGAACTTGAGCATTATATTCAACACCTGAAATGAGCTTTTTCCATCAGCAGGACTGTCATAAGCTTTCATGTGCAGCATAATAGAGTCAAAATTAGGAATTAAGGCCGATTCAGCAGGCACCATAAGCCCGCATATTCCAAGTAATGCCGCAGCACAGATTGACCGTAGCAAACTAGATTTACCACCTCCATTTGGTCCAGTAAGAAGGAAAAGGGAATTCAAGTTGACAGTGTTCTTTGTTGCATTTCCATGTGCAACATCAAACCAATAAGGAGATAAGCCTGATAACTCCATTTTACTGTTTACTTCTGCCAAAAAAATTTCCTGCAACCACGGAAGTGATGATGATCATATCAGGAAGCTATTTTAACTGAAACTATCAAAAACAGAATCTGCAAGGACATAAGCTCTTCACTGAATTATGAAATCAGACTACAATATCCAGTTGTTTTCCATTATGGCAGACCGACCAAAACCAAAGGCAGTTCACAATCAACTACAGTCAAACCTACCAAATTCAGCTACTAAGTGAGATGCTTATATATATATATATATATATACCAATTAATGAGATTCACCTTTTTGTCCCTCACAATACTTTATATATATATATATATATATATATATATTTAGTGTAACAGAAGCACAAATGTCGTGCAAACACAGTTTGCAGAAAGTAGTGAGAACTTGAAACACGGTAGCCAACTTTGTGATAAAATTTGGAAATAATACCATCCACTACGTAACATATTTTTCTCTTGTGCATAAATATGCATACCCACTCACTGTACACCCCAGCCATGCTGACAGCACTGTGCCAGTTTGGGACAGATGTACCAAACATACTAGTTTTTACTGGCATAATAAAAATAATAATTTTGTAATGTATACCATACCATAAGAGTCAACATATACTAATCCAATAAGATCTTGGTGTGATGCAATAGACATACTAATTGTAAAAAAAAAGATATACCCAATGCATGAGGCTCCCACCAATGTGGGGTCTGGGGAGGGTCAATGTATATAACCTTACCTTTAAATATTTAAATATGTTTCCACGACTCGAACCTTGGTCTCTCACGTCATAAAAAAACAACCTTACCATTGTACCAAGACCCACCCTCAACATATTAATTGTATTGGAATATTAAAAAAATACCAAGTGTACTGAGGTAAACCATATTATGAATTGACATATTCCAATCCAATAAGGTCTTGCTATGAATGCAGATATCGGTATGTAAATCATTGTACATAACAAGCACATTAATAGGCATACTTGTGTAATTTGTATTATAAATTGATAAATTTGAACATAGATTGACCTCAAAGACATTATACAATAAGTTATGGAATATTTAAGACCTTGTACATAACAAGTACATCCCTAGACATACTAATGCAATTTGGTCTATAAATTTATTACTTTGGAAATATCTTGTTGTCAAAGATGTTATGCAATAAGTTTCAAACAAAACATATTGCGGATGAGATTTTAATAATTTGAAGTGTTCTTCTAAGACTCTAACAACCCCAAATTTAGTTCTTCATTGCATGTGGGAGAAGACTTGGATTGGTTTATAAAGATTAAATGAGTGTACTACCACTACCTAGAGCTTAAAGAATTTTGGATTAACTATTTAAGTTCATCAAATTCATGGATTGAGTATTCCATAAGCTCAAGTAGTGACAAATAATATTAGCACGGACCTAGTAGCTATGGACATGGTGGGGGACCCAAGTAGGAAATGATTACCGGTCGAGGCTCGAGACGCATTACAACATATTCCATTGGGTCATGATGTGATTATTCTATTTCATAAAATAGAATTGAGATTAATATGGAAAGTTTTGTAGCACAAGAATATTCTCTAAAGAATATTTAAAATTCATATTAAAGTTATTGACTGTTTAAACCAAAATTAAGCATTTAATATTCCTCATTAGAGGTTCAACACACTTCAAGATGTCACAAATCACTTTAGCATTAGCGATCCTTCAAAATCAATGCAAAGAGATTTGTTTATCCTTCAAACTAAACATAAGGGATTCTCAACTGTTATCAAGCTTAGTTCGTCACACTTCAATGCTCCCCAATCCTAGGTGTAAAGTTAAAGATAAGCACCTTTCCAAGGGTTGGTGCAGAACAAATAAAATTTTTAATTTTTAATATCAACATAGTTTCTCTAGTTCCATTCCATCTATAATGATATTTAAGTAACAGATACAACTAAAAACTATTCAACATGAAACATATGCCAATTGCAACAAACATAATACTAAGCTGTATTCAGAAGGGGTTCTCAACTGTTATCAAGCTTAGTTCGTCACACTTCAATGCTCCCCAGTCCTAGGTGTCAAGTTAAAGATAAACAGCTTTCCTAGGGTTGGTGCAGAACAAATAATTTTTTTAATTTTTAATATCAACATAGTTTCTCTAGTTCCATTCCATCTATAATGATATTTAAGTAACAGATACAACTAAAAACTATTCAACATAAAACATATGCCAATTACAACAAACATAATACGAAGCAGTAATCAGAAAATTAATGCTACAGAACCCTCACTAACAAAATATCACCAAGGCAGCCCTCATATAAATACCTTGGAATCAAAGAAATCATATATCTCAGGGAAAACCCATTCTCTTCTCCGGCCCTCACTGCATAACAACAAATTACCCTTTGAAGTGAGCATGTATTAGCTAAGGTATCAAATGATCAGTTTTAAGCATTAGCAGCAGCATCTCATAGAAAGGAGTTTAACTATCTAAATGCAGCATACAGTAACAAAATGTTATAGACTAATGCCAACATGATGGGTGTTTTAAGCAAGGTTCTTAATCTCATACCACACCGATGTATCGAGCTTTTGCTCGATACACTACGGTATGGCATACCAAGCGATACGCTAGGGCACACTGAGCAATATGCCTATAATAGGCATAAAAAACCCTCTAAAAATACCTGAAAAAAAAAATTAGGATAGGGTTTTTAAGTTAGAAATAAATATACATTTAGTATAGTTATAGCCAATGATTTCAATAGGCGCTCGGGCAAGACGAGGCGAGGCCCAAGCGCCTCGCTTCATTTCCAGGCGATGCACTTCAAAGAGGCACTCGCCCGAGCCCAAGCGCTGGGCACTTCGAATGAGCGCCCGAGTTAAACCAGGCGACCGAACCAGTGTTTTAGGTCCGGTTCGGTCTCCGGTGCTTTAGTTGGTTCAATCGAACCAACTAAAGCACCGATATCAGCCTTCCTCGCGCGACTTCCCAACCCTAACCCTGCTCGTCATTGCCGCTGCCACTATCGTCGCTACCGCTGCTGCCGCTCACCGCTCCCGCTGCTCACTGCTACCGCTGCCACTATCGTCGCTCGCCGCTCCCGCTCCCGCTCCCGTTGTCGCTGCTATTGCTGTCACTGCCACTATCACCGCTCGTCGCTCCCGCTGCTCGCTACTACCACTGCCACTATCGTTGCTCGCCGCTCCCGCTCCCGCTTCTCGCTGCTACCACTACCGCTGCCACTGTCGTTGCTCGCCGCTCCCGCTGCCGCTGCCACTGTCGCCGCTCTCCTCTCCCGCTCCTGTTGCTCGCTACTACCTCTTCTCACATCGACTCGATAGTATATTGTTAACAGTATATTAACAGTATACTGTTAATTGTATACTAGTAACAATATTTTTTTATTTATTAGATGAATAATATATTATTTTGATTTTAATACTACTAATTTTTATTTATTTGAAATTATTGTTATTGTTTTGAATTTTGAGATTTTTTTGTTAATGTGATATTATGATTTTGTAAGATTTTTTTTAATTTAATATCATATTTTTATTTAAATAATTATATTTATTAATTATATTATATATTTTTATATTTTAGCGTCTCGCTTCGCTCAGGCGAGCGCCTGGCGCCTTGGGCGTTTTTGAACCTTGACGTCTAGCGCTTTTTAAATCACTAATTATAGCAAAACTAATATAAATTAGGTAAGAATAGTGGTACACATCTTTTTCGGGCTTTGAGGAATAGCTTTGTGCAAGGTTTGCAATTTTGGTCCGTTCCAAATCGTCCTTCGTTAATATTGAATTATCTACAGAAAAATTATTCGAATTATTAGATTATTTTGTATACAACTTAGACTTTATGATTCAAACAAATTAAGTAATCACATGTATAGATATACCTGATTCTACCATCAAAACAATCGATGGGCCTCCACGGGTGGTGGATCGGAGTCCTCGATCCTATGTATCTGTATATCAATATGACATATTTGTTGGATCAAATCCTGAAATTGATCCCACAACATAGTGTATCAATACATCATGTCATTGGTGCATCAATCCACAAATTGTTGCTTTGTTGAGTTTAGGAGAGTAAAAATGTGAGAATATGAGAAAAAATGAATTTGAGAGAACTTAAGAGAGTGTGAGAGTGAAATGAATTGAAATAGTGGGGAAAGGGTTTAAAAACCCTTGAAGAGGCCTCCAATGGTCAAATTGACCGTTGGAGCACTATTACATTCGATAACGGTCGGTTTCGACTGTTACTGCCCAGTATAGGTCGGTAACGATCGAAATTTCAACTGTTACCGCCCGATATGGGGCCAAATGCCTGATACCACCTGGTAGCGGGCAGTCTGCGTGTTGATCTGCTGGCAGACCGGTAAGTACCGCTTGTACCAAGCAATACGGTACGGTATTACAAACATTGGTTTTAAGTCTTCCTAATGAAAAGTTACTGATTATGTCAAACAGGATTCATGACTCATGTCAACATGTTCTAAGCATCCAACATGGATGCTCATCTCTAAGAAAACAATGCTTGTTGCTACAATTTGTTGTAAATAAATTGTCAGAATTATATGACAAGATGGCGGAGGCGAATACAATATTAGATTCTCTCCATTAAATCTTAACTAGTCCTAAATAAAAAATGGTAGCTCAGTGTTTAAGTTCCCACCAATGGAGAATCTTTTTAACAACACAAATTTCCATTAAATTTTCACCAGTAATTCATAACTATTAAAACCAATTATTTAAAAGTCCTAGAAAAAGTTGAGTAGCCTAGGTGAAAGACACAAACTTATCTGGCAAGAAATGCTCCAAACGAAACATAAAACTTTAAATACATTATCAGATGCAACAAAGTGAATGCTGAACCATAGGTCCAAAAGTTGTACATACAACAGTTGCTTCAGTCAAAATACAGCCCAAGAAGATTTCTAGTTCTTAGTCCTTAAATTTAGCCATCACTGCTAGATTCATGAAAATCTAAGAGATAATTGCTTAACTGCTAATTTGATATGTCTCTGACTACTAGTGTAATATGTCTATGTTATTCCACATGCAAGTAGACTTTAAATTGAGACTCCAGGCAAGTTTTGAGGACAAAAGTTTGAAACATCTCATACTTAATTGGCATTGGAAGGAGTACAATCAAAAGTGACTTAAACAAACAATGTACTATATGTTATCAACAACTTTGTGCTAAACAGTCATTCCACAATCTTAAATTAGTACATTCATTTTTTCTTTAGTCTATTGCAAGGTTTAAAATCTCGGTCTAAGACCACTTTTTGCTAATCTGTCAGACTGGTAACATGAACTGAGCAGTATACAGACTTGTACCATCCAGCATCAGCCAAAAGATATTAAAATGTTAAATATCCATCAGTACTAAATCATATGGTCTGACACCTGTCCTTGCTCAGATTAGTAAAAACAATGGTTTGGTGTTTAATGCCTAGCCAATGATAAGGTTGCATGCAAAGTTAAGGCCAAGTGCTTTGCTTGCTTGAATTGTTTGAGGCAAAACTTTATCCCACTATATTTTATACATACAAGGGTACTTGTTACATGGAATAACAAGAAACAATAAGTAATTTTGCAACTCAGAATCCCTTGAAGACAGAAATCCTTTATTCATGAGTCTTCATTTAACGGGCTAACTCAAATATGTCCAGGGAATCCATTTGCACTGGATCTAATTGATGAATTTCAGCACAATAGTGCACTAATTAGTCCTTTCAAGGGCCTCAAGTGTCCCAACCTCTTTGAGATGTACAATATCCCAATCCTTTTTGAGATGTACAGCATCGCCTGGAAAAACATGCCTAGATAAAATCAATGGTCTGAAGCCTCAATTCAGATATTGTTTAGCTTTTCAAAACATTCATAGCAGTCCAACCTAGACAATAAATTTATGAATACCAACTCTTAGTATACCACTCAGTGATTTAAAAAGCGCTAGGCGTCAAAAGGCGCTAAGGTCCAAAAACGCCCGAGGCCCTAGGCGCTCGCCCGAGCGAAGCGAGGCGCTAAAATATAAAAATATATAATATAATTAATAAATATAATTATTTAAAATTTTAAATAAAAATATATTATTAAATTAAGAAAATTAATAGTATTAAAATCAAAATAATATATTATTAATCTAATAAATACAAATACTATTATTAGTATACTATTAACAGTATACAGTATACTGTTAACAGTAAACAGTATACAGAAGGAGAA
>LVTN01000171.1:84587-105110 GCA_001649415.1 Musa itinerans
AGCTAGAAAGGAAAAAAAAGCGGGAGGCGCGAGCAGCGACAGCGGCGAGCAGCGGTAGCGGGAGCAGGAGCGACGAACAGCGAGAGGCGCGAGCGGCAGCAGAGGCAGCGTTTGCGGGCAGCGACAGCGGCGACAACGGCAGCGTTTGCGAGCAGCGACAGCGGCGAGCAACGAGATCGGGATCGGGAGCGGCAACGGCAGCGGCAGCGGGTTAGGGTTGGGTAAGGGTTACATCTGTTTAGTTGGTTCGATTGAACCAACTAACCAACCGAACCAGGACCGAACCAGACCTAAAACCCTGGTTCGGTCGCCTTGGTTTACCCAGGCGCTCGGGCCTCGCCTCGCCTCGCCCGAGCGCCTAGGCGAGCGCCCGAGCGCCTTTTTCAATCACTGATACCACTACACCAAAATGTTACACGGATTACATATCCTATGTGACATTTCAGTCATCTATTTTAGTTTAAAAAGAAATAGAACGCTCAAAGAATATACAAAGGAAAAACCCAAATAAAAAAGCAAAATATAGACAAAATATTATTCTATACTAGAATGAAAAAGGGCTTCACCTAACATGACTGAAAAGTGCCTTCGCAATGACAAGCAAGATGGACGAAAAAACTAAAATATTCATTTTGGTCTGCAAATCACTGGACAATCCTCTTAGTAAATTCAGAACTTTAGCTCTAGCATTATCACTTGCTTCATGGTACCTAAAATTTGAGCACAACAATTTAAGAAGTCAAACCAGAGAAAATATTTGAACAGCTTTAAAGAAAAAGTATTCAGTCTCATGCTGGGAAAACAAGCTCATTTATGTTCAAGTAGCCAAATTAGAAAAAAATAACCTGTTTAATGCTTCCTCAACCTTGCTAGTTGTAAACCATTCCTCTCCAACCTTTCTACCTTTTGAATCTGTAGCAGGTCTGAGTTGTTTAATTTGTTCTTCCCCAGTGGTGTTAGCCCATACAGCTGGAACAAACCGTTTCCCCTTGAACCAAACTGCTCCATGCTCTCTTGCATAACATATTTCACCCTTTGGACCTCCGAAAGGATTCATGAGAGATTTCACTCTTAAAACAATTGGAGAAAAATCTTCCATCACCTAGAAAAACAATTTAAAAATCTAATAACAGAAGATAGAAAGCATTATGATGTTTAAAATGAAAAGCATATAATACTAAATAAGAACAATGATATGTCTATCCCACAAGGTTTGATATTTAAGAACTGCTGACATTGCAATACAGAGTAACCTAAAATGAGAAGACATGAAGCATTAGAATTTAGAAGTTTTGACTATATAACATGAAAAATATTCTACAGAACTTCCAAGTCTAGGTCACATTACTGAGGAGTTCTATGATAAAAAATATGAAAGGCCCTGAACCACAAACGGTGAAATTAATAAACATCAGAGTTTCCATAGAGCTTATGACTTATTATAAAATATGTTGGAATTGTTAATTAACCATTGTACAAAAAAGAGGTGGGATCTATAAAACATTTTGAAATTGAAAGCTATTAAATTCACAGGTTGTACAAATTTGAGAAGAAAAAAATTTATGGAGACAAACTGCAACCAGACCAACTCATAAGTTTTATCACATCATAGTATATATGTTGCATCTTCACTCTTCAGTTATTGTCAAATAAAACCTGCACAGTTTTATTTAGAAATTGATTCTCCCTTCTTAGATTATTTACAAAGAAATGATACTGAATTATCTATAAAAACAATTTGAATTATTAGATTATTTGTTAAACAATTTAAGCTTTAAGATTCAAATGAATTAAGTAATCGATTAATGAATATACCTAGTTCTATACCAAGAAGAACGATAGGATTTCACAAGTGATGGATTGGGAACCTCAATCCTATGCATTTGTATATCAATTTGATATGTTTATTGGACCAAATCCTAAAATTGATCTCATGACATAATATCCTGATACACCGTTTGCCATTGGTGCATCAATATGGTAATGGCCGTAATTTAATCATTGTGAACCACACGTGTCTGAGGTGGCTCTTAAGGCAAGTACGATTATGACGTATTGGTGCGGAGGTTAGAGAATGCTGAAACTTCTATTTTTGCCATTAATCTGTTGCTTCGTATCATAAGATCGATCACCGTACTGCTGCTCGAAGAAGAACAACCAACTATCACCGTACTACCATTGCCCGTGAGATTCTCCATAATACTAGGACTGTGAATACGACGAGCTCCACTCTATGCCTATATCTCTGTCGCATCAAATCAAAATCATCCATTGCCTTCCCCTTCCCCTTGTATAAACTTGACCAATACATCATCGAACAACATGATTTAAATCTTGGGTGGCATGCGTAAAATACTACTCTTCAGTCCATGCACCACCCTAAAACTATATAGATGGGATCATTGACTCCCCAGCATCACCGCCATCATTGGTCGAGACACTGATGTCCACGTCGCTACCATGTTTTTGTGCCGAGCAAGTTGCTGAATGCGATTGAGGTGTCTTGTCGCCCAACTTGATTCTTTCCAATGGTGCAACAGATACTACTACCTTCTCCTTTGGCTTTGCCTTTGCACGTTGGGTGAACAACTGTGACGGTTGGGTGTCTCTAGTTCCTCAGGTAGTCTGGCTTGATGTGAGTGAGACTACTCGAGCTTTGTGGAGTTCAAAGAGAGTGCAAATGAGATAATAAGATAAATATGCGAGTGAGAAAGTGATTGAAAGAGTAGATGAGTTAGAGAGTGAAAGCGGAGAGAATGAGGGGGTAGAAAGGGTTTTAAATCCCTTAAGTCTAGTTCAAATGGTCAAATGGACCATTTGAATTCAGCAAATCCCAGCCACTGATCAGTATTGATCGAAATCCGACCATTACTGACCGCTATAGGTCAATAACAATCGGATTTCAATTGTTCCGACCGGTACAAACCTCGTATCGAGCAACACGGGGTCCCTTGTTATAGATCGCCCGATACAAGGCAATCCGCGTGTCGATCCCCTATCGAACAAGTACATACAGCCAAGTACAGATCAACACAGCGAACCTTGTTTTGAACCATGTGCACAAGAAAGAATCACATACTAAATATAGCATCTCATTATGAGGTTTAAAAAGAAGTATCAGATGCAATCCAATTACTACAAAAAAATGTAAATCGGATAAAATCAATACCAGATTAGAATATGCAGATATTTTTGGATGCACAACAGCTCATCAATGTTTTGAAGGAAGATGCTGTTGTCCCATGGGCTTTACAAGCAATTGTGTCTAACATCCAACCAATGCACAGAATTTTGTCTGAGAGGTCTTAGATATGTGCCAATTGCTCAGAGTTGCAAACTTTTGTAGAGCCAATTGCTACAACCTACATTGTAGTGCAGCTGATGTTCTTGCTACAAAGTTTTTGAATATATTGTAATACTATATCTCCTTTTTGTTTCAAAAAAAATAAAAAACCACATCAAAATGAAAATGACAATAGCACATGAACTCAGCTAATTTTGTGCTGAAGTTGCAAATGTTTTTTGAAAGCAGTAATATTGCCAAAGTAAAATGATGGTTTAGTAACTTACTGCAATTGATAAGGCCATAGCTGCGTTATCAACCTCTGCAAATGCTTCTTCAGCATGACACCTCTTGACACGTCGTTTCCATGAAGACTCCATATTCTCAAAGAACTCATCAGGAATAAACTCTAATGAACTTGTTTCCTGACCACTTTCACCACGCATAAAAAGTATATCACCTATTTTTTGGGATATGCAACTACACTCATTCACCTGCCAAGAATATATAAAGTAAATACTCAAATAGAAAATTCTATAATATTTAATTGATTAAACTATTGAAACAGTAAATGAACAAACTAAAAATCAGCCAATCAACAATAAAATCATCACACCATAATACCCTAAACTAAAAAAGCCAACCACCACATTAGAAAAATAGACTTCAACGCAGCTTGAATAATGGAAATTCATTTGTAACAGATTAATACATAGTTCATCTAGTTTCTTTTTAATTACTTATAGGCCAAGCTACATTGGAGTTGAAAAAGAGCCATAACCATAAGTTACACTAGCTGTTGAATACTAATTAAAGTTTAAACAAAGTTGATTTCAACATTATGTAGGTAGTTAAAATAGCTAGTTATTTAAATGGTGTCCACTCCAAATACTATGACATTGCACAAATTGTCAAACATTTTTATGTCAATTTTCCTTGTGTAACTTCTCCACTGAATTAAATGCACTTTTCTGAAATTCCTCTACATTTAATCTACATCAGAACTTTCTATACTTCATTGAATATAATCCTTTGGCAAAATAACAAGTTAAATAGTTTATTGAAGTATCAAATGAAGCATCTAAATTGGTCCACAATGTAATACATCAATTGCCAAGGAGCTTGCAAAGAGTTTGTAAAAAAAAAAAAGAACCAAAGTATTGCAGATCCAGGAACCTTGTGAACACCTAAAGATTCTCAAACTGATGGATGATGCCAAGATAGACTACAATGTTATTTCTCAAACCTATGAGTGTATCAGTAGTTTGACACATGGATTTCTAACTTGTTAATATAAAATATTTTTTTTAAGTAATATCATGGGTATCATTAGTTTAAGCATGTATTAACATCAAACTGTTGGAGTGTACACAAATGTGGTCAGCATGATAGCAAAGTTCCTGTCATCTAGTATATTATATGAAGTTCCAAACATAGATATTATCATACAAAGGAATTTTTGGCATACTTTTCGAGGCAATACAATCTCCACAAGGATCTTGGCAAATTGATAATTTTTCTGGAACCCATATACCATAAGAAACTGATGCCTATGAACCCATCACAATCCCTGACTAGGTAGGGATTCTAGAACTATAAAATTTCCTCTTCTTAAATAGGTTATAAATTCTAGAACTTTTTACTATAACAAAAAGAAGAAACGAAATATGCTCACAAAATTGTAACCCAATCACCAACAAAATGCTTAAATACACATGAAACATGAAATTTTTCTTGGAAGAAATAAATAATATGAAGTTAAATATTCCCACACATGCGATCTAACGCATCCAGAATGAACTTGTATCTAACAAGGAACTGTTTCAGAGTTCACATATAAATTTTCTGTACATCCATATATTTATAGTACAAGTCCATTAGACCATTTTGTACATGCTTGTGTTGGTAAGGGATTGTGAAGGACTATGATGACATGTACAGACGCAAATCAATGGCATGGCACCAGCACATAGATGGAAATCCTTGGCTCATGTAGTGAAAATGCTTATACCACATGCAAATATATACACATAGTATAGAGAGAGGAGACATGAACTCCAAAGTTCAAGCATTGCAGGTGTACATAAACGCAAGCAAACCTAGATGTAGTTACCTCCATAATATTTAAATTAATGCTTGCAATGTTTAACATAGTGCTTCCATGTTTAAATACTAGTAATTTGGTATAACACAGAAGTTAATAAATAATGGCTATGGCAATGATGACAACCACATACCAATACATCATATTCAACTTTTAGTCCAGTAGCTACCCATGTTGGTTGCAATAATATATGTAAAATAGCAGAAAGCTCAGGGTTCCTACTCATATGGATAATCTCATCAACTACATTCTTTATTCTACAAAGCTCAATGTGATTAGCCTCCTTTGACTCGAGCAATTTTACAAGCTGCAAAATAAGACAAAGTCAGACTACACAATGAAAGAGTTTATAGTTGACATGCAAAATAAAAATAGAACATCCTATAGAAAACAAGGCTTGCATGAATTATGCAAAGAAAATAGCAAGAGAGTTAATTTACAAAAAGGAAAAATCTTGTCCACCATTGTTCCATATGACATTAGCAAAAGAACACAGTTTTACAGATACAAGAACTGCAAAATTAATGTGAGGTCTGACGAAGTTCACCTTATGCAGCCTCTATCCTAAGAGGGGCTAAATCACCAACTAATCAACATAAAGCATAGACATTGTCAAACTACTCTATAAATGATGAGATATTACTGATAGATCTGTACAGCCCAGAAATTCTTAATGGAATAGCAACCACAGCAACACCATAAGTGCAAAATGATCTCAGAAACAGATCACATAGTTTAATCAGAAACCTGAGTTTGCACACTACGTTCAAAAGAAAGTAAAAGATTACGAAGCTAACAAAGCCACCATGCTTTTGGACATGCACACAGAAACTAAGAAAGATTAAAAGTACCGAAATTGAAGACAAAGAGAAAGCGCAAGAACATTAATATGTCTCAGGTGTGACACAGAAACATCCATGACTTTCTTGTTGCAAAATTACAACAGAACTGATAAGGTCCAAGACACGTATTCACAATCAATCTAGTTATTGTATACTTGTACAAGCCTTTTTCCATAAGTTTAGAAAGAGGCTTGTACAAGTATTACAATAGAACAAGCTACACAAGAGATGTGATAACACAACCATTATGCCAGAAAGACCCAAATATCCAACATCAAATAGTATCATCGAAAAAAAAGCACTAGACCAACCATAATAGAATAAATGACAGTTACACCAAAAAAAATTATACACTTATATAGGAACATGTAAAATATTACCTTTGCAGCTGATACACAAGTGAACTCAGGAATAGAACAAGTCACACTGCTCATAAGCCGGCACGCCTCTGTCAGGAAATGCTCCAACTTATAATGGTTCCAACAAAGAAAACATATCCAACAAAATCGATATATAATAGATCAAATCTTACAGCGCCAAAGTTAAAGCATAATGTTTGACGTGGTATAGTCATAAAACAAAAGAATGAGAACACGAGCCTCGTGTATGCACTATACAGTCCACTATTCTCATGCATACAACAAGAATTATCAAAAACAGCAATAAGAACTACACCAATAAAAGTCCTTCAGCACCAGCATTCAGGCTGGCCACGTGAAACATTTTCCCCAGGATTTCATTCAAATAAATGCGTTCTTTAGAACAGCAGTATGACTGTTCCTGCTACTTCTATACAAGTTTTCGTAGCTATCCTTTCTCCCTAATTTTATCACCTTAAACCAAGTAATACTTTATTATTATGCCATATGTTCACTGTCAGATGTCCAAAGAAAAATTTCCACAATAAATACTTCTTAGTTCTACGTCCAACTTATTTTGAATGCAGTCATTTAACATGGTACATCTTTCACGGTGATATTTCTCGCCCATCTCATTTACATTCATTTAAATAAATGTTGTTTCCAAACAACCTGATATTTTAACCTATAGAAAAGAACATTTTTAAGTGCATTCAGCATAGACAAAACAAGCAAGAAGAACTCAACTTTACATTTTGTTCCGAAAACTTGATGAACTTTACAACATTAAATAGCCTAACCAACTAAAAAACAGGGAAAACTGCAATTTCCCAAGGCCATACCACGACCTGTGTTTCTTTACCTTTTTTGACAGTATGGTATAATCAAGTGATCATCTCCTCTTTTAGTCTAAACCTTTAGGTCCTAATGTTCTCCGATATTCCTCATTCCCATCCAAAGGATGTGGTGATCCATGGCCCCTCATCATAAGCATGCTTGTTTTTCCAATGCCAAGTCATTTCCTCAATTAGATTCCTTTATTCTCAAATGACTTATTTGAAGAGTAGTCTCCTTGCATGTGTTACTTAAACCACCATTTTCACCAAGATTTTTTTTTTACAAGACCAACTGCATCATAACTTTCTGGAATCTACTACACGCTTCTGCAAGCAATCAAATTTCATGTGAAAGGACTTCTCAACAAGCACTCCAATGCATGGAATTTGACAATATTTCAAGATTTAAACCTTGCTCAATCATGGAATTGCCACAAGGCGCTCAACAGCATCATGTAGTGTCAATCCTTAACTAGATTGACATGTCAACAACATAAGATGAAGCAAGAAGCATAATACAGAATAGAAGAATATCAAAGTAATGACCATAAATAAAACTCTTATCCCAAGCAAAGGACAATATGCTGGACCATTATTTGGGGGAAATAACAATGCACTGGACTTACCCTGAATAGAGGATGCAATCTCATAACTTGGAGGGTTAAGCAGAAGATCTCTTATGAACCTAAAAAAAGGCCCAACATTAGTTAGACAGTTGAAGCATGGTGGTAGTGATCTATTCATGAAAATGTATGTATGTAAGTAATTAAATATAAATAACATGGTATATCCTGGATATCTTTCCGATGGATATATATACAGAAGAACATCGTAGTTTCCAAAAATAGAAATAAGAAAGCAGAAGTATGAGATGAAATTTTCTGCATATATAAATGTTGTTGTAGACTTAGTTCAATGTTCCATAACAAGAACCAAAAGCTTTAACAAAAAATAATTAATTATTTCACTTAATGAGCGTTAACCGAGTAATTGTTTCCCTCTTCATCTCAAAAAGGTTTTTAATTAAAACCTTGTGGAGACGATGCCCAAGAATTTGACCCAGGCAACTCTCTGGATGGGGATATCTACCTCAACATTCATGTTTTCTCAAACTTTTTCATGCTTCTTTCCATTCAGCAAATCCTACAGCTCCTTCCTCACTTAGGCCTTCTCCAGTCTAGACCAAATTGAACCAACTATCAGATGGCAGTTTAACACATCTCCATCTTTCCTGATTCTGACTATATATTTCAGTATAATCATGTCCATGGGCTGAAGCTTTAAAGTGATCAAAAAATCCTCCTAACATGGATTGTCATTCTGGTCTCTACTGTTTCAATTGCCTATAGCTAGGGATAACAAAGTTAATGTGTTGGTTGCTTAGATATTTTCTTTAAATAGAAAAAGGCTGGTTCAGGGTTCTAATGCTACATTACAGTTCCTCCCCTCCGGTAGCAGTTGGTTTATATATCTCAGTTCATAGCCAACTAGCAACCCGAAGTTCAAGATTGCTGGAGGCTAGGAATATTAATGGGGCCCAAAGATCTGACTCGAAATTTCATTTATGATCCATATTCTTGGATCCATTAACCTTATCCTGCCAGGTGGATCTTGTACTGATATGTGACTAATACAATCACCACTCACCTTAATACTAAAATCAATGTCCGAATAAAGATGGTTGGCAACCCAAATATACTTTCAAGCCAAAGATACAGCATCCAAAAACATCTTATGATACTGGACATCGTAGGTATAGTTTTAAATCTCAATGCCGGTCCATACCAGGGGCCAGTATGCCAGTATACTGCAGTACAGGCTGAATCTTGAAACTAATGTGATGTTCTTTTATTAGCATAGTAAAAGACACCAGCTACCACACTGACCATTATATATCAGTCCAACAATTTCTGAAAACCAGCACTAGACTGATATTTTTAGAACTTGCATTAAGGTGTGATGTTGCCATTAAAACAGGTTAGATTGTAATTGCAGAAGATAACTCCACTTACAGAAGAAATTTTCCTAATTGTCACATTAGATTCATTGCTGCATCTAACACGTAGCTTTGACCAGAATGGCTCACAGCATGTAGAGGTTCTTAACTAGATGAAGTTATATATAACCAAGCAACCAGGCTGACAAAAGACAGGGTCAGATCATATGATCTGGTACTGATAGGTATTTTTTATTATTTTTCAGGCTGGTACAGTTCAGCTTCATTGGTATCATTCCAGTCTGGTAGACTACCAAAAATGAAATCAGACCAAAATTTAAAACTTTGATACTGAATTACTAGCTTGCAAAACATCATCTGATTGGCAGAACTTTTAACTTTTACATGCTCCTAATTAGCTCAAGAATATCGTATCAAGTTTGGTAAGAGTCATGAAGTGATCAACTAGCTAAGAGAAAACATGCTAACCTACTATGTCGCAGGTCATAATCTATGGTAGCAAGAGAACCAACAGAATTTAGAAACTTTCTAAGCAGAACCAAGGATCAGTTAACCATTTAAATTTTCATAGGCTACAAGTTCTAACAGCAGAGAAGTTTGACGAGGGGACCATCTTGCCATATAAATTATGATTTTAGCTAAAATCCAAATCCACTCATATAAATTATAATGCTTTAGCCAAAATTCAAAACCAATAGCCACAACTAACAAGCAAAATATCATAGTTTTAGCCAAAATTCAAAACAACCAGGCACAAATCTTCAGTGACCACAATTACACAGTAAGTTCAATTCAGATTAATGTCTAATTTGACAGTATTCACATCACAAATCAGAAATAAGTTATTAGTCTAAGATTCCTTTAACTGAAGCAACATATAACAATATGGAATTGTACCTTTCCTTGTTCAAATTTTGAAAACAAAATACTACATATTAACTTACAATGCTGGAAGACCAACACAATCTGAAGGAAGCAATACTTTCAACAAGCTGGGTATTCCCTCAGTTGGTAAGACTCCTGACAAAAGTATACATATATAATCTTATTAAGCTTCAAACAAATGGGCGAATAACAGGATGGAAATACCAATAACCTAATAGAAAGCCTCTCTGACCTATTTGAGTAGCTGTTCCAAGATACAGAGGTTGAGGCCTTTTACTTGAAGAAACAGTGACATTTCTGAATGTGGTTTCTTGATCAAGACCATAAATTCCCCTTACCTTCAAGAAATTAAGAAGTCGTCAACAGAAAACAAGAATTTTCTCAATACAAGACCAATAAGTCAAAACTCCAAAAGCAATAACAAGTTGGTAACAATCACACAATTAGTTGATACCACGATAAACATGAACAAGAAAAGAACAATCATGAGCTAGACGGGCACTAGTCCACTACCCAAAACAACATTACTTGGTGAACTGTAGACATCAACAATCATGAAGATGTAGTGCATACTGAACTCTGTTGCAACAGATTGTTCATTTGGCATTAATGTCTAGAAAAGATGGGCATCATTGAGAATCTTAATGTAGATTAAAAAACGTCCTAAATCTGAACTAAAATCGCTATGGAAAATAAATACTAATGGAATATAACCAAAAATGACAAATTTTCATGTTATAACTACTAAAATTTGAAAACCTTGTATAAAAGTTCTTCAATAGGGTTGCCACCAAACCATTCAAAAGTTTTTCCAGTACATTCTCCCCATAGAAGTCCACCCTCACCAAATTCTCCCCACCGACAAGTACCTGCAGAAAAGAGAATTAAAGCCATTAGAAAATGCAGCTACCTTAACAATAGAATATTATGTATTCCTAAAATCACTTCTAATTTATTTGAGCCACTCAACCAATTCGAGGAATTGGAAAATGGTTGTTTAATATGGTTTAGAACTTTAAACAAGAAAATAAAAAGCTAGATAACACCAAAGTCAAAGTAAATAGATGTGGCTCAAACAATCGTAAAATAAACACTGATGCAGTTAATTTGTGTTATCTCAAGGTTAATGAGAAAGTGAAGTGAGTAATACACAAACAAGTAATGATGCACAACATTTCATCCACCTGCCCCCTTTAAAGAATGGAACAAGGTAGCATGACAAATTAGCATACACAAGATGAAAGTACTGGTACTCTGAAGCTCAACATGGATAATACTCATCTAAACATAAGCAAATGTCCACACATAGACACACATACATCATTTCAATATGAAACATACACAACCGAGAACCCTCATCTTCTCACCACATATATAAGTACAAGAGGTGGGCATTAATCAACTGTCAACATAATTCAGTTAACATATCAAACAGAAGTGAAATTTTCATGGGTTGTAAGATATGTTAGTACAAGAGATGGGCATTAATCAACTGTGAACATAATTCAGTTAACATATCAAACAGAAGCGAGATTTTCATGGCTTGTAAGATATGTTAGGGACGTTGTAATCACATCCTCCATCCTAGACAATTGACATAGGCTGCTGTATGTGATGGAAAAAGGATATGTAAAGAGACTGAAGGATCAGTTTTCATTAGTAATCAAATTTTCCTTAAATGAAGATGGTAATAATCAAGAATCAACTTTTCAAAAATGAAGAAAAAAATTCAATCAAAAGAGATGCCTATTTCCATGCAGCCTAGGTTTAGGTAGGACAGTGACAGTCAAATTAGGTCAATCTTATTTTTTGCTTTCCCAGATCATTCATGCTGCTTTACATATAAATTTGATAGATTCTCAAATTTATATGCTTGACTGGCGATCAGTTGAAAGAATCAACTGCTTGGAGAAACAATGGAATATCTGGTTGTATATGCTTTTAACCAGTGGCAATGGCCTCGTGCAAGTATTTCACGGTTTTGCAACTTGGCAACCAAATCTGCCTAAAAAATCAAAATAGTTGACAATGTTTGACTACCATCCCTACTGTCAGTTATTATAGGCAAAAAAGTAGGACAGCTCATGAAACAAACATCATGTATGCCCAGTGGGCACAGACCTACCTTTCCACTCTCTTTCGAAGATTGGCGGCTTGCCATTCCTATCGCTTATGACTTGGTAAATAAATCTCCGCATAGTGGCCTCCCTTTCCAATGGTACAGGGGCATTTTCAAATGTGTTCCAATTGTGACTATCCAGTACCATTGAACCAACTAATCCAGGCAGATATGACTATAATCACAAATAATACTTTTACAGTTTACTTCCACAAGCTTGGCAACTCTCAAATTGATGCATATTGAAAACATGGTTATTACAAGTCAAGCATGGAAACAGATAGATGTGGCACATGGTATTCAATCAAATAGGAAGTTGCGCAAATTAATAAAAATAATAATACATTCTAACTTAAAACATAATAAAATGGATGATAACACCTGAAGAATTATGTCTCAAAGAAGTATGCAGATATAGATGGTGATAGTGACAAGTACGAAGCTTCATAACTATTGCTTCCTCTGTAAGACCATCTTCTGCTGAAAATGTTTTCATCGTTTCAAGTACCGAGATCATGCAATAGCCTTTCGCCGATCGCGAAATCCCTAAATCAAAGCATGTTATAATATTAGAAAACATGTAAAGCTCAATCTTCACATTTACATTTGAAGGATGCATACTATTATTTAAAATGACAACAAAATTCATAGCAAACTACTAAAGACTCCTGAATATTAGTAATCAGTAGGGTTATCTGCAAGACAATCAGAAACCCAAACAAGACAGCAAACAAAAACAATAAGACGAAAAAAAGAAAAAGAAGGTTAACTGTTGGCATCACAATATTCTCCATAGCTGGATAGAATTTATCCAACTGCTTCACGTTCAGTTAGTCAAGGTGCTTTATCAATTATCAGTACATACAAAGAGGCCTTCTCCCATGACAATCTCATGATAATTCTAAGCAAGTTCCACAAGTAATTTTTAAAAGATGATCCATCATATCACATCATAAGATAAGAGACAATTCATGTTTCTCTGAGAAACGAAAACTTCAAACAACGCTCCTATAGCTAACACAGATATGCAGTCTTGAAAAAGAGGTGCCAACAAAATCTTCAGCAAAACCCAGTCTCACATGAACCCTTCAGGACTAGCACACCATCCAAGTGGCACAAAATCAGCTCCCGTAATTATATGATGAGAACTGAGACCATGGTGGGGTATGGTACTTCAAAATCACCAACAGTGGAACGACCATCATTGTAGGCGAAGTATGTCGCCTTACAGGGAAGCACTCATGGCAGAGTGTGAGAAGGGGCTAACCGAGAGTATCCATGAAGTGACTTCAGATCCACATTAATTTCATAAACAAGCTGAAAGAAAGGTGTAGGATCAAAACCTTGAAACACAATTGAATTTGTTAATGCATTTTCTGGAAGATGTCAGTTTGTGCATACTTACAGAGGCAAATGAGTTGCCGACTGATTGATGAATACAACTAGATGGTCCAATATGATATTTTGTTTCAATTTTCCACTAAAGACTCTTCACATATCTATAACAAAGACCTCTCATCAGGTGCTTGCAAAAGTCATCAAATATAATTAGCCCCTGGCTCTTATGTTAAGGGAAAAAATTTCATGCTAGCATATTAAACCAGCACAAGCCATAGTAGTGTTGTAGGCACTGGCATTGACAAACTAGAATAACATTGCTTGGACAACTTTGAATAATACGAGGACATGTATACCCTGAAATCTACATTAGCACTTATGCTCAAGACAACAAAATCTTATTACCTAAATCAAAAAGCCTTTAAACCCAAAAACTAATATGAGGCTTTCCGATGGAAGCTAAGAAAACAAGCATAACATGTTTGGCTGTTATTTCAGTCTCTTGGATATACAATAACTTTATTGAGCTCGAAGCCTAAGTCTGGATATGGCAATAATTCCTTTAGAACCATAGGTGATCCTTTGAAACCTTTAATTAACAAGGTTCAAAGTTTTAAATCTATATAGTCAATCTGATTATATTGAAAATTCAGAATTTTCAACACTTTAGTTCCCCTTATAAAGGAAATTGAATTGTCAAAAGAAAATAATTTACTACACAAATTACATCAGCATATGTAAATGTAAAAAAAATTGAAACAGGTTTGATACCAAATGTCACGACCCTAGTCTGATAGGCTAACTGGCCTATCAACTTCGCTTGGCTCAAACCACTGGCCCAGAATAATTCAAATCAAACCCTAGCATGGTGCATATGAGGCGTAGCCCAGTAGTGGCTCCACGTCGTGACGAGTCCTTTGACTCCATCCATAGGTAGCTCTTTTCTACTCGAGCCCCTTACCATACCCCAATACTAAGCCAGGTCATGGCATTTGGTTTCAAAGCCGACTTAATATTGGGGCATGGTGAGGGGCTCAAGTAGGAAAGGACTACACGTGAATGGAGTCGGAGGATTCATCACGGCGTAGAGCCACCACTAAGCTACGCCTCACAAGCACGATGCTAGGGTTTGATTTGGACTATGTTGGACCTTGACGAGGACGTCAAACCCTTGAGTGCAGGAGATTGTAACACCCCAATTCCCACATCGGAAGTAGGCAAAATTAAAATTGACTTATAAGGGTCTGATAAGTGTACTACTATCAACTTCAGCCTAAGCATTTTGATCAGTAATTTGAGCCAAACGAAATTGATATGCTAGTTAGCTCATCAAACCCGGATCGTGACAATAAGCCTAGTGTATATAACATATCAAATCGCAATTTGATTACTGTTAGGCTCACGTTACTCCACTTCTCATGTATGTTCAAGCTCCACAATATCTAATCCTGATGTCGAATTCTTTTCAAACTGACATCATAGTGATTTTAGATCACAAATTTCTTTTGATTTCTATCTTGAAAAATATTTCCCTCAAATTCAAAAGGTAAAGAAATGAGAAGAGAAATTGACTAAAATAGAGAGTACAAATTGTGGTTGGACTTGATCAAAGACTCATCTCAAATCAGATCAGTTACTTTTTTGAGAAAAGCATTAAGGCTACAATTTTGTTTCATTAAAATATGAAGTTAAGTACACAGGGAAATTAAAAAAACAAAAAAAATTCAAGCTTAAACGAGTCCTGTCTCTTCTTGTAAATCTCAACATCAATATAACATCAGGTGATAAAAATTTAAAGACTTTATAACATACACAAGGCTTCCTGTTGCTACACAAAACTTTGCAATGAAACCGCATTATCAATCCACCCAAAACTGTAATTCTGATGTTCAATACATTGAAGCATTTCTAAACCATACAAAGACATGCTGAAACCTCAACCAACTTGAAAACTATTGGAGCATTCAAAACCCTTTCCTGAATAGTATATAATTTTAAAGAAACTATAGAAGTGTCATAATCAATTTGAAAATACCAACTACAGGCATTGGATCGGGAAACTCGACATCATGGTCAACTCCAGCAAGCCCAAAAACATAAGGATTACCAGGATGTGCATGGCTGCAACATTAAGAATCAGTCACAAGTCACAACAGTAATATTAAATGAATATGAAGGAAAAAAGAAAGAAACAGTTTTGCCTCAGAAATTTAAAAACGAAATGAAATATCAACAAATTCCTCTATGAAGTCTCCAATGAAAATATTTCTAGAAATAGGATGCCTGGCATATATGACAAATATAACATTACTGTAATAAAGTACCACAGAAATAAACCAATCAGTACTTGGATAAGCTCAACATGATTCAAAAGTGACTTGGAAGAAAACTAAGGAAAGCATTTACACAAGCAAGAGTGAAGAAGAAATGAGGTTTATATCAAATGAATTCATGATGAGAGAACAAGGACTAACATGAGATGCATCATAAATGCAACTAATGTCATTAACAATCTTGTATGTTCCGAAAGTTGTGTCCGTGAGCATAGAAAATATGTCAATTCAACATCACATGCTAACGGCATGAAAATATTACGTAGAAGTTTTATTCCTTTCTTTCTCTTTTCTTGTTTTTCATTCTTGCTTATAGTTCCAATTATAAGAACCTAACAGCAACAAAATACTGAAAGAAATCTAAAACATCAGAAAATCCAACGTCCCTTAAAAATTTGCCTCTTAAATGCATTGAGCTTTACATAAAAAGTATATACTCTATGGTTGATTTCCTCTGCATAAAATAAGGTGATTCTGAAAAATACATGTTTGAATCTTAATATTTAATAACCATTCAGTCTCTCTCCACAAGTTTATTGCATGGCTAATAAGTAAACAAGGTAAACAAATAAAGGAAATATCTTACAATGTCCTTCAGAACAAATGGAAGAAAATAAAATCTACTGAAGAAACATGGAATAGAGAAAGAAGATGGAGTGAGAGCATTTCATAACATTTGAGCAACAAAAGTAATGTCATCAATTTCACATGCATTTCATGGAATTCAACTAGGCAGCAAAGCGCAGAATTATGACTGTAAAATACCTAACAAGTGTTTCCTTAGTGGAAACATGGTGCTAACTGAAAAAACAAGTGTAGATTTTTAAAATAATTAGTTCGAAAATGAAATAAAATTTTGTTGCAAATTAATTACCCAGATATAAATCGACCTTTACGAGTACGAGCCTGAGTTGGTCCTTGAATCTCCTCAACTATGCACTGTCAGAACCCCAAAGAAAATGTTCAGCATTACACCTTATGCATGTACCATTAGCATCATTTTGTACACATAGAATCTGAAAAACTCATTTAAGTGATATATCAGCAAAGTCAGAAAGCATACTGAAGTGACTAAAGTGTTTCAAACTGAAAAGGGCAGTAAACAAGAGTTAAGGTCAATACAAAGATGTTCCAACTTCCAAGTATCATCTTATTTCACTAAGACTCCATTTCATAAAGGAATTCATAAACATTTCCAGTGAAATCCTGGGATTTTAACCAAACACCCCCAAAATCCTTGACTGACCCTAAAAATCCAAGGATTCAAATTCCAAGGACCCTCAAAATTCAAAGATTCATACTCCAAAGACCCTCAAAAATCCAAAGAATCGAACTACAAGGACCCATTGAGTAAAAGGACTTCATTGGGTTTTGAGTCAAACACCCTCAAAGTCCCTCTCTCAAAATCCTAGGATTCAGATTCCAAGAGCACCCTATGGAACTTCGAAATCCCAAAGATAATATTCAAAATTTCCATCAACATATTCCATCCACATCTATCGAGCTTAGGATTCCCCAACAAAACACAAAATCTTATCCTGCCTCGGAACTTACAAAAACTACTTAGATTTTGGATAAGAGCTTTACAAAAAAATTTAGCCAAACAGAATGATGAAAGAGAAGAAAGAAGAGAAAAAGAATAAGAAAGTGCTTAGCCAACAGGTGTACCATCAAATTATAAATAATGTAGCTATTCTCTTATGAAATAGATAAAAATGAAATAAATGGCTAGTGTACAATAGCTTCCTGCTGAAGAAGTCTCCGAAAAGTTCTCTTGACAGTGCCTTAGAGGTGAAAAAGAACAAGCCATCCCGGTCATAATCACAGTAGGATAGAAAGTAACTCCCATCAACTGAATTACTGAAAGCCCTGTGCCAAACTTGCAAGAGCAAGCTGGAGCCTGTGACCCAATCCTGTCTGATTGCTTGATGAATTGCACTTTGCATGATCCTTCTTTCTTTTACCAGCACATGGTCCAAACTCCAAACAAATTCCATCTTTTTTGTACCAACCACACAAAGATATTAGCTTTATTGGAGATTGAAACCAAAACTACTCAGGGTCTCAATAGAGAAGACCTCAAAGTTAAAGAATTTATATTAGTGTGCTACTTTAAAAGATTTAGTAGAATCTCCGATTCAAACTAAAGAACACTCTGTCATAGTCAATTTGGCATCTCTGATCTCCTTCAAATCTTAGGTGCTCCTCCATCTTCGAATGATAGAGCAGACACTCAAAAGAACTAATATCACAGAGGACGATGACCCTTTGTCCTGGGACAGGATGGCTTAAAGAGGTGTCGGAAATAGTAGTTATCCCTACCAAGTGAGGTAATGGTCAAAGGCAAAACATCATTTAAGTACCCTCAAAAAACCTAATCTTCTCCCCATTGGCCCCAAAAACTTTTGAACCCTAATCATGGAGCTCTGTCCACACCAAAAGACACCATTCAAAGTAGCAAGGGAACATACATATCTAGCCAATTAGATGCATAATGGTTCCCACTTAAAATTTATGTTTGCCATGCATTTTTGTTCCAAGGAGGATCTCATTCATTGAAGACTTTCTACCATCAGTTTCAAAATTGGTAATTGTAAGCCCTCCCTACTATTTGCTTTTGCATACTGCCATCCAAATTACTAAAAATCAACTCCCTGCACCCCAAATTCCAACGGAAGCTCTTTAGTCTATCAGTCATTCAAAAAGCTCGAAATTAACCAAGAATGCCCTCCTTAGTGAAGATAAAACCCAAATTCATTTCATAGCAAAAACATGTTGACAAGTCTTTTATTTTACTTTTCTTCAACATTTTTAAAGTCGCATGTACTGATTCCCCTTTCTCCCCCCTCCCTAATATGAACTCGAGTTCAAGATACAAGATACAACCAGCCATTGCTTTCTATCCTCCCAGCAACACTCCTCTTCAGTCCCACCTGCTTGAGAAGCTACATATCTCATGCACTGCATCCTTGTTAGATACTGACCACCTATAGCTCATCATCATAGCCCAACCAAGAAGTGGTGGACAACTGATAAAAGTTTCTCCTATTTTTAATTTAGTCTCTTGGTGTTTATGACTCAGGTGCCCTTCTTTTTTTTTTAGCAAAAGAAGGATAGAGGCATGGAGGGGAGCATGGGCCATCCAGACATGTCAAAACATGGTTTTGAGGTAAGGATTGCTAATAACAAGAACATTAACACGGTGATTTAAAAAGCGCTATGCGCCAAGGTCCCAAAACTCCCGAGGCACTAGGCGCTCGCCAAAGCAAAGCAAGATGCTCTAAAATATTAAAATATAAAAAATATATAATATTATTAATCTAATAAATAAAGATTATTTTGTACAATAATTAATAATCTACTGTTAACAGTATATTTACTGTTAACAGCAGTTAGAAGGGAAGAGTAGAAACTGACAGTGAGAAGTCGCAGCAGCGGACAGCAGCAGCGACAGCAGAGTCGCGGACAGCAGGAGGCAAGAGGCAGCAGACAGCGGTGGAAGCTGCAGAGTCGCGGACAGCAAGAGGCAGCAGACAACAGCAGCTGTGGCAGTAGAGTCGCGGACAGCAGGAGGCAGCGAAGTCGTGTCGTGGACAGCGGCAGACAGTGGACAGCAGCAGCGATAGCGGCAACGGACAGCAGCAGCAACAATGGCAGCGGACAGCAGCGGCAGACAACGAACAGCAACGGAAGCCGAGGAGACTAGATCGGCGACAAAAGAAGACTTGGAGGCAACAGGAGAAATCGTCGGCAGTGGAGAAAGAGGGAGAAATCGTCGGCGACGAACGCAGAGGGAGAAATCGTCGGCGGCGGACGTAGAGGGAGAAAGCGTAGGGTTGGGAGTCGGGGTCACGCACAGGTTTTGATATAACTGCATGCGTTAGTTGGTTCAATCGAACCAACTAACACAAATTTAACCGAGTCTGGTTCAGTCGCCTTATATTAACCGGGCACTCGCCCAAAGCGCCCGACGCCTGGGCTCAGGCGAGCGCCCAAGCAGTGCCTCATTTAAGCATGTCGCTGTTAGGACTCTAGCTAGGAGAGTCCTAATTGAGAAGGACATTCATGTAAAACCTAACTAAGCCGACCCTTATTAAAGAGGTGAAGAGGCCGGCTAGGGTTAGGAGGATGTTTCTTAGAGAAGAATTAGGAGTTGGTTAAAAGTAAGAGTCTTGAGTAGGAATCCTATTAGGAGTTGGTTAGAAGTAAGAGTCTTGAGTATGAATCCTATTAGGAGTTGGTTAGAAGTAAGAGTCTTGAGTAGGAGTCCTATTAGGAGTTAGGGTTTAGAAGCCCTATAAATAGCCATGTATTCCTCCTCTTTTGATAAGCAATAGATGAATCTTTTCTGCAGCCATTGAGCAGCAACTTGGAGGGAGGAACCCCTATAGAGTTCCAAGGAGGCCGATCCCCTAAAGAGATCAACCCCAAGTTTAGAATCTACAAGGGTTCTATCACCTGGTATCA
>LVTN01000171.1:106659-153257 GCA_001649415.1 Musa itinerans
AAATCCTAGAAGTTTGGTTACCCATTTTTGCTGCTCAAGGGATGATATCTTTTGCTCCAAAAAGTACTTGAGGCTTCTATAGTCAGTTTTAATTTGAAATCATCGGCCGATTAAGTAGGGTCTCCACCTCGTTACTGCGTGCACAATGGCGAGCATCTCCTTATTATATATTGACATGTTTTGATGGGAGGGAGACAATATCTTGCTAGTGTATGTGAGTGGTCAATCATCTTGCATAAGAACGACTCTAATTCTAACTTTAGATGCATTGGCCTTAATGATGAAGGGTCGGTTGAAATCTAGTAGCGCTAGCACCATCATCGTCGTCATGGCTGCCTTAAGTTTGTCGAAGGTAGCGAAGGCTATGTCCGATCATTGGAATGCATCTTTTTTCAGTAGAGAAGTGAGGGGTGCATTGATCTTCCCATAGTCCTTGATAAATTTTTAGTAGTAGCCCGTTAGTCCAAGGAACCCATGCAGTAATTTCACGTTAGTAGGTTTCGGCCAGCCTTGCATTGCTTCAATTTTTGTTGGGCCTACCGCCACTACTTCTTCTGATATTATGTGCCCAAGGTACTCTACTTTTTTCTAAAGAAAGTTACACTTTGACTGCTTAACAAAAAGAGTATTCTCCCGAAGGATCGTCAAAACAACCTGTAAATGCTGAAAGTGAGTCACAAGAGAAGGGTTGTAAATGAGAATATCATCGAAAAATACCAGTATAAATTTATAAAAAAAGCTATGAAAAATATTATTCATGAGACTTTAGAAGGTTGAAGGAGCATTAGTGAGTCCAAAAGGTATTACCAAGAATTCATAATGGCCGTCATGTGTGCGGAATGTAGTTTTCGGAATGTCGTCTTCACATACCCGAATTTGGTGGTAACCGGATCAAAGGTCTAACTTCGTGAAGAATCGAGCTCCTTTTAACTCATCAAGAAGTTCATCCACCATTGGTACAGGGTACTTATCCTTGACAGTGATGCCACTTAAAGCTCGGTAGTCGATGCACATCTGCCAAGTTCCATCTTTCTTGCGTACAAGTAGCACCGGTGAGGAATAGGGGCTGCAACTTGACCGAATCACCCCTGTTTCAAGCATCTCCTTTATAATGTTTTCAATTTCATCCTTCTAGAGATGAGGATAATGATATGGCTGAGTGTTCACTGGTGGCTTTCTAGGAAGGATTGGAATCCGATGGTCATGTTGCCGAGTAGGAGGAAGACCGCGCGGCTCAGCAAAAATGTCGGCAAATTCAGTAAGCAATTGGGCAAGATTTTGATCTTTAATTTCTATTTTCTTCCCCTATGGCTACTGCTAGAGATGCATCAAAAAGCCACCATTACCTTGTGTAAAACTTTCTCCATTCGTTGGGTCGAAACAGTGGTTATGTTGCTTCCACGCTTCCAGCGTAGCATGATCTATTTGCCTTTACAGTAGAACTTCATAATTACTTTGAAAAAGTTTCAAAAGACATTACCTAGTTGTTAGGATTCTAGTTAGGAGAGTCCTAATTGAGAAGGACATTCATGTAAAACCTACCTAAGCCGACCCCTATTAAATAGGTGAAGCGGTTGGCTAGGGTTAGGAGGTTGTTTCTTAGAGAAGAATTAGGAGTTGTAAAGGAATAGGAGTCTTAAGTAGGAGTCCTATTAGGAGTTGGTTAGAAGTAAGAGTCTTGAGTAGGAGTCCTATTAGGAGTTGGTTAGAAGTAAGAGTCTTGAGTAGGAGTCCTATTAGGAGTTAGGGTTTAGAAGCCCTATAAATAGCCATGTATTCCTCCTCTTTTGATAAGCAATAGATGAATCTTTTCTGCAGCCATTGAGCAGCAACTTGGAGGGAGGAACCCCTATAGAGTTCCAAGGAGGCCGATCCCCTAAAGAGATCAACCCCAAGTTTAGAATCTGCAAGGGTTCTAACAGTCGCCTGGCCCTTAAGCAAGGCCCAAGCACCTTTTTAAATCACTGCATTAACATACCATAGTACTCGCAAAACTTTAAGTTTATACATGGCAACTTGATTGTAAAATTAGTATTAAATAATTAGTCCCCCTTTTTCCTTCCACAAGATCTTAATGCAACAGAAAATGAGTAGCATCAGAAACTAGAAAAAGTAAAAGAATTTCAGATATCGAAAGTGACTCACAACAGAAAATCCATTACGTGTCAAGTCATCCAAAGTCTGGCGCAAGTTCTGCAAATAAAATAAAATAATTATTTTAGAGAGCAATGAGCAGAAAATTATCTTTCAATACAAACACATAATTCAGAATGTGGCATGACTAAACAGATTAGTTATAAAACTAAACTAACCGAGTATTACATCCTCAAAATAGGTATGACAAGGAGCACAATGGAACACCAGAATCATTAGAATTAAAGAAACAAAAATCCTCTATCTTGTTGTTTCTTGAGTTGATTCAACAAAATAAGCACAAAAGACAAGCCACAACAATAACACAATGTATAAAATTCCTTTAGTACAGTACTGTACCAAAAGAAATCTTGGATTTGAAGACATGACTACCAAAATTCTTCTAGAAACATGCCATGGCACTTACCAAAGACAGTTATAAACTGTTAGACACCAATTTTATCCACTTACAACACAATAGCAGAAACAACCCATGCCGCACTAAACATGGTGTGCAATTGCGCATTTTTTGCTCACAAAGAACAGCTGTATAAAAACTACCAACCAGAGTTTACTAAAAAAATGATAGAAGATAAAAACTGATAACAGTGAATATACTCTTCTTTAAGCATTAAATACTCTGTAAGAAGCAATCATAATCAAGAAATAATAAATATAGGGTGCAGAATATCAACCATAACAGGGCACCCAGCTCTCGGAATACTATCTGTACGCAAACCCCCAAAAGGATTTAAACCAGCATACTCAACGAGAACACAAGCATCAAATCCAATAGCCTCATAAAAATCGCCAACCTGAGGAAAAATAAAGCCATCAGTTGCAGTCACTAATTGTGTCATAATCAGTAGAAAAAATGTATCATGATTAGAGTCATAAAGAGCATCCTGTCTTAAATTTGGTACCATAATCAAACCAGCTATCTAATCTACAGAAGATTTTGTTTCAGTCCATTAGCATCAAAAATTGATTTGCAATTCATTTATGTCGTCCAATAAAATGGTAAAGATAATATCTTCTACAAGCATGGCACTTTTCATATTTGGTTCCAGTGTTTATCGGCAGAGAGGATAGTCTTTATCGAGGCCAGCATACTTTTCATGATGTCATGTTGGCATCCGCTTTCTGGTTATAAAGTTTATGTCCATGCAAATGTATAAAACTGTTGAAAGCATGCAATCAGTCATCAAGGACCAATGTGTTGCCTGCATATCAGAACAGCTGCTGGTACACAAGTCAAACAGAGAATCATAATACAGTTAAAGTTTGCAATGCAACTGCATTAGATCAATGCCAATGACTGGGACATAGATAAATAGAGCTGTATAAGCTGTAGAACATATGTTGCCACAAGCTGAGCTGCAAATGAGAAGCACCTTAATATATAGCAAATCTTAACATGCAATGATGGCAGGAAAGAAGATGGATAGCATTGCCCATAAGCCGCAATGATGTAAGAACTATTTCACATAGAGAAAAAAATGCTTAAGTATTAAGCTACAAATCAAATGGTACAGCAAAGGACAAAAATTAATTATCATGCTAAGAAAACACAGAAAGATGCAAACTATGTATTTTGATAAATAATTATCTAGAAATATAATTACAACTGTAGATAAATGATACAGAAAAACACAAGTTCTTGGAGTTCCAAACTGAATATATTTTCTCTTCAACAGTTGATGTATCATCTTTTTCAAATTAATTACATTACAAAGAGGATTAATCTAGGTAGTCTGAAATTTGTGTATAATATGTATACAAGACAAAGAAGATGAATCTAGCTAGCCTTTTCAAATTCATAGTTAAGAGTACTCCAGGATCTTGTGTAAAATTGCCAGCAGAAATTTTTATTTGTCTTCACTGTGCACCATAAACTTAATCAATACTTTTCCTGCACATCTAATGTGGGACTGACAAATCTTAATGTAAAATTCATAATGGCCAAGAATTTATTTCAAAGACTAACTAAAAGTTATTGCTTGGAACTTCAAATTTCCAAGTCCTGTATGCACATCCAAATCCTTTGCATACACATAGAATGTGGAGCTAGAGTGAGTTGTCACATACGTCCCTCTTCCAAGCTTTGGAATCCAAGACAAGCCAAGGTCTCATACACAACCAACCCATGATCATCCCAGTAATCCTTTGTGCTGCAGTCTCAGTCACATAAGAACAATTTCATCCTCGACACAACCTGTAGTCATCCAAAACCTAGCTCAAGAAGAGCTAGCCAAGATTTACTGTTTAGGTTCAGTTGCGTGGTTAGAGGGCTGTTTTGACACTTAAACTGCTTGTAAGATATAGGACAATTGAAACTTAAAGCAATATGCTAACCAACTGCTACAGTGAGTATCATATGCAACACCACCACAAGGATGATGCCAAATTTTCAATTTACCAATTTGCACTTTTTGCTACATAATTATAGTTGTCAAGAGAAGCATCTTTCTCAACATGCAGAGTCATAATTAATTAAAGGTTATAAAAGATAAAATCAAAAGGAGAACTAATCGATGCTCAAGAAACTTGCCATTCTCCAACAAGGTAATTCTCACATTTATTTCATTATAAAACAAAGCAACAATAAGTAGAACATGACAAACCAAATATATAAGAGATCAGTGGCATACTCGACAAAGCAACACTTCTCGCGGAAACCTCAACTTAAATTGCAATAACTCCAAGTTGAGTGTTCCTTCTTTCAAACTGCAAGAAGCAAGATAAAGGAACAATCATTCTAAGAAAAAATATCATTAAGAAAAATCTCAGCAGTATATATATATATATATATATAACCTTTATATTAAAGAGCAAAGAAAAATTGCATGCTAAACTTATAGCGCAGCAAATCCAAGAAGATACTAATTTGAGTATGTAGGAAATCTCATGAGCCAGGATTACCAGAAGTCAGAAAATACCCCAATTAAATTCAAAAACCTCTGGTCATCAACAAAAGACTTGACCCAGTTTCAACCACGAGTTTTATATGTACGAGTATGAGAATTGCTTAGAAAAACTAGGAGCTTATAATACTTAAATGACTTGTGCTCGGTAAAAGTATAAATCTATATCATATCAAAGTCAGTATAGTGCAATGGCTAGTAACGACATGATAACTAGAACAAATGTTACTATTTTATCATAATACAATAATCAAGGTTACGGATTTAATTTTTGTCTGGCACAGAAAGCTTAATTCAAAATTGTGCTAAGTTATGCTGAATCACACCACACTAATGCCTGATTCGATAATATATTTAGGACAGCTTTTAGCATAAGACACACTGCGCATTAGTGTCTCCGACCAAATTATGTTAGCCCATACCAAAACCTCTGTTCTGCTGATTTCAAAAATCTTTGCAGTGTAAGCATCAAATGCCCTAGAAACAAAAAATATAATGCCTCTGCAACCATAAGGCACCTAAGAAAGCCATAGATGCATGGGTTTAATTTTGTTAAATGTCATAATAAATCATGAAATAAAAACAGTCGTTAATGAATCATAGCAATTGATGCTTAAAGGTAATTTATACAAATGGACAAGCTAGTACACTTGGGCAAAGACAAGGTGCTATTTTTGTTAGAGTTGGAAGTCTGGAAATCTCAGATATTTTAGGGCTCTGCCAATAAAGTCAAAAAAATAGAGAAAGATCAAGTTTACAGTAGCTGCAATTCTATAAGACTACTGCAAGAAACAACAAAATTAGATAAAATCTACTGAAGGACCTTAAATATCAACTATCCAGATTAAAGCTGTTAGCTGTAGGAATAAACAACCATTAGGGATGTAAAATAACTCGAACGATCGAGAATAACATACATTACCTGTGAAACAAGAAGCCTAATGAAACTAAAAGATAATGATCATCACAACAGCATGGTAACTATTAGTAGCAACAATCTACATATCATTCTCCTGAAACAATCCTCATACTGGTTGTTAGTTACGGACACTAGCAATGTCCAAAATTGTGTTAAAATTTAAAAAATTGAGAGATAGCAGCTTCTGATAAGGATTTATATATTTGTGGTGACAACAATAATAATCCCTCAAGTTGTAGTCAATTGGGACATATTAACCATAATTTGCTAACATCAACATGGTAAACTTTTAAAAGGATACAATTTGGTACCCTAACCCTGTGTAGTCAAGCTGTCAATTTTAAAAAGGATACAAGAACCAAGGTTTTTGATTCTGCTGGATTTGGTATGGTTTGACCAGTATTTATCAGTCCAACTTCCAAACAGGACCCAACTGATGAACAGGATGTCGGACTCTGAAAATTGGATGGTCTGGTCCGGTGTGCTTACAACCAGTTTTTTCTCTTTTATTTAGCAAAATAACATGTTTCAGATGGGTCACCAACCCAAAAGGGCAAATTTTTCAGCATAATCTCTACCACCAAAACATGAGCATATAACTATCATATTTTGCAGGAGAACATTGCAATCAAGTTTTCTTTCTCCTTGCCTTTTCTTGCTTTCTATGGGAAACCAAAAGTAATTCTTAGCAATTACCGCTATCCAAATGCATTTGACAGATTAATACAAGAATCTTATATTGTTACCACTACATTGACTGAGAAATATCAAAGGCATGAGAGGTAGGAGATAAAAATACACAGAACAGATTGTGCAGCAAATTAAGAGTGATTGTTCATCAGAATGCAGTAGTATAAATTAAAGTCCTTGTTCACACAAGGGGCAACTTTGTATGGTTGACAAAACAATAGGAACTCAAAGTGCACTATTATAACATGCAAGTTTCATGGAACAAGATCTTGCACTGTCAAGGGGAAGAAATGAGAGTAAACCTTTTATACAGTGAGATAAGGAACTCTGCTTACCTTCCATTTTTTAAGTTGACATCTAATCCTAACAAATTTGAATAAGTAAGCCTTTTGACCAGTAGAACAGTAGAAGGCTTTCTGCAAAGTTGGATCTTCTGAGGAATTCAAATCATTAATTCATGGTTAGATAAACAACCCAAGATTCACAATATAGGGAAAAAAAGTATAAAGGCAGGTTGTCATAGAAACCTCTTTCCACCACATGATATGAGAGTGGACCTCTTCCACATAAAAATCCTTTTGCTTACTCAATCTCTTACTTGCCATTGGAATTCCTTTAAATACTTTGTTAGACCTGACATATTTCCTCACAAGCAACCTGCAAGGTGTTCAAGCGAACATTAGTTGATATACTAGAAACCCACATGGAA
This sequence comes from Musa itinerans, assembly GCA_001649415.1. NCBI lineage: Eukaryota > Viridiplantae > Streptophyta > Magnoliopsida > Zingiberales > Musaceae > Musa > Musa itinerans. The sequence continues at coordinate 114,035 of LVTN01000171.1, forward strand.
AAGGTGTGAATGTATCATTTCAGGCGATCAAATTTCATTAACTAAGGAATCAAATTTTAAAATATGGATGTGGTAAAAGCTTATATATTTCGTCATCTCATTGCATGAGCAAACTTATGAACTTATAAATCTAAAATCCAGAAAAAGCAAAACCCCAGTTTGCAACAAAAGATAAATCAGGATGAGGGTGGGCAACAGAAAATGGGTCAACCAAAGAGACAAAAGGGTACTTGCTCTATTACGGATGTGGTTACTGCAATCTTGATCCCTTGTACAGAAGAAATTTCTATTTTCTTCGAAACAACTGCTTTAAGGGCTTGTCGTAACAGCATTTCACCGGTCAAGAGACACTTTTAAATTTCATCAGGTAGTTTGAAGGGAAGAAACTAGGGCATCAAGGTTTACCTTGGGAGTGGCGATTTGTTGAAACTATGGATGACGGAGGGGCGTAGTAGTCCCACGAGAAAAAGGCGAGGCGAGGAAGCCATTAGAGCGGTCAATACGACGCGACGCATTACGAGTGGAGACGGGAACAATGGAGAAGCGAAATGGTTGAACGGAGCTTAGGGTTTGCTCCGGTACCCTTGTATATGGGCGTATCGTTCTTGACGCCCAAACGATTGAGAGGTCACAGCGGTTATTAATGTTCTCGTTTATTAATGTGAAGAATGGTGTATTAATGTTGTATTCATGTTCTTGTTTGGCAAAGTTGTAGTTATCTCCCTCCGTAAGTTAATATCCTAAACAAACCCGATTTAAGAGCACAGTCTTCAGTTTGGCCAAAATTACATATATAACCCTACCTAATTTTATATTATACGTATGTACGTGTAAAACTAAAAAATTGAAGACTAATATATCGATATAACTTAATATATCGTGTGTCGATATATTCAATACAATTCGATATGTATTGTGTTGATAATTAATCGATACGTCGGTACCTATTTGATATTATTATTATCTTTGTCGACTAAATGTAAAAAAATCAAAGGTGTATTTTTTTAGTTCAAATTTATGGGTTTCGTCGATGATGTTAATGATAGAATTACGTGTAAAGGATCTCAGGGCCAGATACGCTTGACTAATTCTATATGGACAATATGCTATTTACGGGCAGTTTGTAGTGGGTTGAGAGTTTCTCACGGGGATGGCAACAGGTGTAATTTGCAAGTACCAATTAAAATGAGTACATACTAAACAAGCAAATGCCATATACGGGTTTGGAGCGGGTTTGCTACATGCATAGTCAGGCACAGTCCGATATCATCCTTCTCATCGATGGCAATGTGTTGAAAATGTTTCGAGTACTCACGTTAATTTCATACTCTTAATCTGAGTTTTATAAAGAGAAAACACGTAACATTACATGAACAGGAAGATTGTTTTCGTGACTTCAATCCCGATCATACAACCTGTGAAAGATCAAGCTCGACAGTAAGGCTTTGAACTCATCACTAGGAATAAAAGACATCTTATGGAACTCATTACACTTAAAAGTCATATGACCGCCACCGACTAAAAGTGTATTACGAACGTGCCCAGATCTCTTCTGACAAATAGATACCCTGGTTAAGCAGTCGATACGCACAGTCCCCGTCTTCCCATCATCGCTACCGTCTCCGTTGAGACATCTAACCTGTAGTGACCAAAAGCAAAGCCGTCTCCGTCGAGACATCTAACCTGTAGTGACCAAAAGCAAAAATGGATAAAGCTCAACCAAAATGTCTAACTCAGTGATCTAACAATAATGTGGTCTAACAGGTCATTGACATCAACATTCGGTTGTACTAAGGAATCTGAGAGGATCAAATTGGGATAAGACAATATCCGAGCATGGGTTAGCTTCATCTGAAACCTGCCAAAAGATTAAAAATCAAAATCAAAAGAATGGAAGTACATGTTTTCTTTCACGTGAAGCAAATTTTCAGTTTTATATTCCGATATACTCTTCCATCTTATTTTTCTGCCAAGAGACTGCATGAAGCAAGAGCAACACCTAAAAGCTGAGACTGCTTTACTGACATCAAAGCAGGAAAAAAAAATTGTAATTAGGTATCCTATCATCACTGTCATTAGTTGAATAATTAATTACCAAGACCCGTATATTTTGTCTTATGAAACATACTTGAATAAATATTTTCAATATGTAAGATGGCCGATAATAATGAACCAACTAATTCTATCTTCCATGTAACACGGCATGTACTGTACCTGTAGTCATTGCTCTGAACTCAGGGTATTCCTGAGGGTAGAGCATATTCAGCACCAATTTGATGGCTAAATCATTGTCAACATTAACTGATTTATATGTCAAAATGCACTTTAAAATAAATGTACTGACCTCAATACATGGAGTAGCAGCTCCTCTAACACACTGGTAAGAGTCTGTCAGCAACTGCGAAACCTGCAAAAAATATATATAAAAGAAGGAAAGAAACATTTTGTGGGGTAAATCTACCACCCAAAACTCCACATGAAACACAGAACAATAAAGCAAGCCTTGCAAGATCAAAAAGCTACTCATACGGAACGAAGAAGAACTCGCTAGAGTGGGAGCTCAGTTGAAGCAAATGATTCAAGAGCTGTTGTAACTGTCCGTGCAAACTCTTCCTGCACTCTCCAACTTTTCTATCTCCATGAACAACCACCAGCTCTTTCAACAACAGTTGTTTGAGAGGACACCCAACTTAAATGTGAACCTCGATTTGCCAGTCATTTCATCCCATACAAGGCAGCATCACCCACACACTGTTGGATGAAAAAACGTATTTTTAAGATTATAAGTATTTTAGAATTTCTGAAGTCAATGTCCCATAACAAATTTTAATAAAAAAAGAGTTTTCATGAAGGAAAAAAATTCTGAAAATTAGGATTTGACCCTTCCATGAATATTTCATCTATCTCTAGGTTTTGATAGGGGAAGAACAAGATTTAAAAAATATTTTTGATCCTCTTATGTTTCTCTATATTCTCTATCATTTCTAAAAAAATTAATAATAATATAAATTCTTCGATATTTATATGAAAGAATTTGTAAAAAAATTTATGTTTGAACATGAATAATTCAAGGTCTAATAATTGATTTCGCATAATGAAGAATTTAATTTTATCTGTGAATGTAGGTAGGGATTTGTCGAACCACGTTAATCTTACATCAATTTTCTTATACATTCTTGATTATTGATCTCTAGGTGGTTGTTTTTTTGTTTTAAATTTTTCTCCACTCTCTCTCCAACACTTATTTAATATCAATATTAGAGTATTAAGATATTGATAGCATGAACAAGAAAATGTGATCTCTAAAAATTTTAACCTAATAAATCTAAGATATATGCCTTAATAGGTTAATCATGTAATCATCAATGATTGATGAGAACAACTAGATTTGAACGGTTGTGATCTCTAAGCTTCAATAACTAAGAGCTTCCATAAGTATCAACATGGAAAGACTGCCACTACAAAGTCATAACTTCTAGATTATGTAGAACATAAAATAATGATACAGATCAACAAATTTATTTGATTTTGTCCCAAAAAGAAGAATATCTTACAATGGAGAACTAACCGACACAAAATGCGCTTCATAGACACCCAGAAATATCTTCGATATTGCACGACTGAGGCAATGCATTCCCAGATTTTAAGTGCTCAAGACCCAAACGAACGAAGAGAACTCCAAATTCAGACCAGAGCAATGATAAAGAAGAGAATAAGTCCGACCCCCATGAGAGTGATAAGAAGCTACCTTCCGACGTCCCTTGCGGGCTGCTTTCCATCTTCAAGCCTTTGGACGACGGCCGGCACGACGCCGTTGAAAAGAAGCTTGAGGTGATCCCCGGAGAGCAGCGTCGGACAGCGCCTGGAGCGCCACGAGGAATTCAATTCTCCATAGCGCGAAAAAGACGGTGAATAGTTTGTCCTTCCAAATGTACCCTCAATCACCGAAGAGTTACCATTCCACCACCGGTTGGTTCTAATGTTTGATCGAACAGAAGTGATATTTTCCCTTTCTTTTATTTATATATAAATATATAAATATATATATAAAAAAGACGGTGAATAGTTTGTCCTTCCAAATGTACCCTCAATCACCGAAGAGTTACCATTCCACCACCGGTTGGTTCTAATGTTTGATCGAACAGAAGTGATATTTTCCCTTTCTTTTATATATATATAAATATATATATATAAATATATGTATATAAATTTATGTATGTATATATTCTGGAAGATACATGTTGATTAGTGAAAATTTGTCATACTCAGACTTTATCTATATTTTTGTACTCTATTGTTTATCAAAAGATTTCTGAAGTCCTGCGCATCCTTTGGTCAAAGATGTTGAAGTCCAGCACATCCTTTTTCCTCATGCTTAACGTATTAAATATACAGTGATTTTCATTAACAGATAAGGCAACAATTGATTTTAGTTTTCTTTTTGTTACAACAAAGGTCCGTTATAAAGACACATTACCTCTGGTCCTACATGGTGTAACCTGCACATTTCCTGGTGGGAAAAAGGTTGGCATTGTTGGGCGCACTGGGAGCGGTAAATCCACTCTTATACAGGCACTGTTCCGTTTAATTGAACCTGCAGAAGGGAAAATTATCATTGACAACATAGACATTTCTACCATTGGTCTCCATGACCTTCGTTCTCGGCTTAGCATCATTCCTCAAGATCCCACTTTGTTTGAGGGTACAATAAGGGGCAATCTTGATCCTCTCGAAGAGCATTCTGATCATGAAATCTGGCAGGTAATATTAATGAAGAAACCTTTAATTCTGCATCATTTTTTACGTTGTTGTAAAAGTAGTTTCCTTCCTCAGGCACTTGAAAAGTGTCAACTTGGAGAGGTGATCCGCCATAAGCCCCAAAAGCTTGATGCTCCAGGTATGTTGCCTGTTGATGTGGCAAAAGACCGTTGCTTTTTGTTCTACTTTTAGATCTACAGTTGCAAAATATTCTGATTTGTCAGCTCAGATGGAGATGAAAGATTGCTGTTTAGCATGTTTTTAATATATTCTATGATGGCATTTCTTCTTAAATGTAAATTTTTTATCGGTTTTCTTATGTGTGAAGCTTCTTTATGGTACTTGACCCCAGTGAATTTACAATGTCATAGACTGTAACACACATGTAGATTTAAGAAAAGGTCTCTGTTAGTGTAGATTATCTTGAACTCATCATATCCCTGCTTTTTCTTAAAATACATGTGCTCCTTTGCGTCCAAATTTTGGATAAAATTCTCCAAGGAAAGGCGATCTCTTTAGGAATTTTGTCAGGGTTTCTTGCTACTGCAATGTGCAAAATTTGCATTTCTGAAAAGAGAGCTCATTTGCTACCTTGCATACAAGCATCGTCCTGTTGCTTAACTTTCATTTGTAATTGTCACTTCTGACCTCTTCAGTTTTGGAGAATGGAGACAACTGGAGTGTTGGACAGCGACAACTTGTTTCACTGGGCAGGGCATTGCTCAAGCAGGCACGAATATTGGTGCTTGATGAGGCAACAGCCTCAGTTGACACAGCTACAGATAACCTTATCCAGAAGATCATTCGAAGAGAATTTAAGGATTGTACAGTCTGCACCATTGCACACCGTATCCCTACTGTTATTGACAGTGATCTGGTTTTGGTCCTTAGCGACGGTAAGTTGTTTGTCAAGCCAAAGAGACAATTGAAAAGTTTAGAATTGATTTTCTTGTGTTGTTATATGAGGCTGATTCTCTTTCTCTAATTGGTTCTTCAACAAAAAAGGAAAAAATAAAGATACATCCACTACTTAAAATTTCTCTTAAATATATTGCCATTATTTTCGTAGTTGAGTCCTCTTAGAAACTCCTATTGCATCATTTTGAACTGTCCACGTGTGGTTATTTTGTTGATGTTATGTGTTGTTAAGAAGAAAAATGTAGTTCATGTTAAATTCTCATATAACATATGTTCTACCGGCCATCTCCTTCACACTACTCATTAATGACGCAACAGTTAAAAGATTTTCCTTTAAATTGACTGTCATTGCATGTGGTAAATAGTTTCCATATTCAAATTTGATAACCGAGAACTAGGCGACTAATTGACTTTGTGAAGGTCATGATCTATTTTATCAACTTTTTTTCTATGTATACAACATCACTGATTTTTCTTTGACATTTTTTATGCTTGTCAGGTAGAGTTGCCGAGTTTGACAGTCCACACCATTTGTTGGAAGACAAATCATCCATGTTTCTTAGGTTGGTTTCTGAGTACTCTACAAGATCTAGCAGTGTGCAAGATGCTTGAGTACATATGAACAATGGACCAAAGGTAGGAAAAGGCTAGGTGGCATGTTCTGACTGGTGACACTGTTCCACTGCATCAGTGTAGATGAACATCACAGGTAGTTTCCTAACCAACACAACAGGAAAATGGTGGAATAATATCGGCAGCCCCGATACAGATCTCCTCGAATTGTGAACTCAGAGTTGGAATACATCCTGTATAAATATGCGTTAATGCGAAATAATGGAGCTCAAAATATCAGCCACAATTTTCTGTTGAGGTAGAACAATAAGGCATTTTTGAAATCATGTTTGGACTATTTTCTCATTTTCCTTTCATATAAGGCTAGAATCTGTAATGTCAACTCCTTTGTATACAATCAAATCGAGAACAATCAAAATGAAGGAATAATTGTTCTCGGCCCGATGATGTTGCCTGCTGTACTTTTAAGCTTACAGGCCATCTTTAGTGAACATGCTCCACTAATCCACTGAAAGGATTGTATTCCATAAGATAATTCAGCCTTCAACTCTATTATTGTGATATTGTGGTTGTCTGGATTTTGGTGTGCTATTGCTTCTTAAATATTAGAAACCTTTAAATTGAGGCATGAGGCAAGTTTAGGAACATTTTTGCTTAATTCCAGTATTTGTGTGAGAAAATTTTTGATTCTGAGAAACAAATTTAAGAAAAGAAATTTTGGATTCCATTATATCTGTGCACTGCAACCAAACATATATTTCTCCTTTTCTCATTCATATGCTTGCAATGATAGAAAATGCCAAGAATTCTTTATTGACTCTGTTTTGGATCAGCACTTTTGGTTGGTTAATTTTAGTGATTGGTTAATCATATACAAAATAAAAATTATACATATATATATATAGTATGTATGTATATATATATATATATATGTATGTATGTATGTATATATATATATGTATATATATATATACATATATATATATACATACATACATACATATATATATATATATATACATACATACTATATATATATATGTATAATTTTTATTTTTTGTATGATTAACCAACCACTAAAATTAACCAACCAAAAGTGCTGATCCAAAACATTGTCAATAAAGAATTCTTGGCATTTTCTATCATTGCAAGCATATGAATGAGAAAAGGAGAAATATATGTTTGGTTGCAGTGCACAGATATAATGGAATCCAAAATTTCTTTTCTTAAATTTGTTTCTCAGAATCAAAAATTTTCTCACACAAATACTGGAATTAAGCAAAAATGTTCCTAAACTTGCCTCATGCCTCAATTTAAAGGTTTCTAATATTTAAGAAGCAATAGCACACCAAAATCCAGACAACCACAATATCACAATAATAGAGTTGAAGGCTGAATTATCTTATGGAATACAATCCTTTCAGTGGATTAGTGGAGCATGTTCACTAAAGATAGCCTGTAAGCTTAAAAGTACAGCAGGCAACATCATCGGGCCGAGAACAATTATTCCTTCATTTTGATTGTTCTCGATTTGATTGTATACAAAGGAGTTGACATTACAGATTCTAGCCTTATATGAAAGGAAAATGAGAAAATAGTCCAAACATGATTTCAAAAATGCCTTATTGTTCTACCTCAACAGAAAATTGTGGCTGATATTTTGAGCTCCATTATTTCGCATTAACGCATATTTATACAGGATGTATTCCAACTCTGAGTTCACAATTCGAGGAGATCTGTATCGGGGCTGCCGATATTATTCCACCATTTTCCTGTTGTGTTGGTTAGGAAACTACCTGTGATGTTCATCTACACTGATGCAGTGGAACAGTGTCACCAGTCAGAACATGCCACCTAGCCTTTTCCTACCTTTGGTCCATTGTTCATATGTACTCAAGCATCTTGCACACTGCTAGATCTTGTAGAGTACTCAGAAACCAGCCTAAGAAACATGGATGATTTGTCTTCCAACAAATGGTGTGGACTGTCAAACTCGGCAACTCTACCTGACAAGCATAAAAAATGTCAAAGAAAAATCAGTGATGTTGTATACATAGAAAAAAAGTTGATAAAATAGATCATGACCTTCACAAAGTCAATTAGTCGCCTAGTTCTCGGTTATCAAATTTGAATATGGAAACTATTTACCACATGCAATGACAGTCAATTTAAAGGAAAATCTTTTAACTGTTGCGTCATTAATGAGTAGTGTGAAGGAGATGGCCGGTAGAACATATGTTATATGAGAATTTAACATGAACTACATTTTTCTTCTTAACAACACATAACATCAACAAAATAACCACACGTGGACAGTTCAAAATGATGCATAGGAGTTTCTAAGAGGACTCAACTACGAAAATAATGGCAATATATTTAAGAGAAATTTTAAGTAGTGGATGTATCTTTATTTTTTCCTTTTTTGTTGAAGAACCAATTAGAGAAAGAGAATCAGCCTCATATAACAACACAAGAAAATCAATTCTAAACTTTTCAATTGTCTCTTTGGCTTGACAAACAACTTACCGTCGCTAAGGACCAAAACCAGATCACTGTCAATAACAGTAGGGATACGGTGTGCAATGGTGCAGACTGTACAATCCTTAAATTCTCTTCGAATGATCTTCTGGATAAGGTTATCTGTAGCTGTGTCAACTGAGGCTGTTGCCTCATCAAGCACCAATATTCGTGCCTGCTTGAGCAATGCCCTGCCCAGTGAAACAAGTTGTCGCTGTCCAACACTCCAGTTGTCTCCATTCTCCAAAACTGAAGAGGTCAGAAGTGACAATTACAAATGAAAGTTAAGCAACAGGACGATGCTTGTATGCAAGGTAGCAAATGAGCTCTCTTTTCAGAAATGCAAATTTTGCACATTGCAGTAGCAAGAAACCCTGACAAAATTCCTAAAGAGATCGCCTTTCCTTGGAGAATTTTATCCAAAATTTGGACGCAAAGGAGCACATGTATTTTAAGAAAAAGCAGGGATATGATGAGTTCAAGATAATCTACACTAACAGAGACCTTTTCTTAAATCTACATGTGTGTTACAGTCTATGACATTGTAAATTCACTGGGGTCAAGTACCATAAAGAAGCTTCACACATAAGAAAACCGATAAAAATTTTACATTTAAGAAGAAATGCCATCATAGAATATATTAAAAACATGCTAAACAGCAATCTTTCATCTCCATCTGAGCTGACAAATCAGAATATTTTGCAACTGTAGATCTAAAAGTAGAACAAAAAGCAACGGTCTTTTGCCACATCAACAGGCAACATACCTGGAGCATCAAGCTTTTGGGGCTTATGGCGGATCACCTCTCCAAGTTGACACTTTTCAAGTGCCTGAGGAAGGAAACTACTTTTACAACAACGTAAAAAATGATGCAGAATTAAAGGTTTCTTCATTAATATTACCTGCCAGATTTCATGATCAGAATGCTCTTCGAGAGGATCAAGATTGCCCCTTATTGTACCCTCAAACAAAGTGGGATCTTGAGGAATGATGCTAAGCCGAGAACGAAGGTCATGGAGACCAATGGTAGAAATGTCTATGTTGTCAATGATAATTTTCCCTTCTGCAGGTTCAATTAAACGGAACAGTGCCTGTATAAGAGTGGATTTACCGCTCCCAGTGCGCCCAACAATGCCAACCTTTTTCCCACCAGGAAATGTGCAGGTTACACCATGTAGGACCAGAGGTAATGTGTCTTTATAACGGACCTTTGTTGTAACAAAAAGAAAACTAAAATCAATTGCTGCCTTATCTGTTAATGAGAAAATCACTGTATATTTAATACATTAAGCATGAGGAAAAAGGATGTGCTGGACTTTTGCCTTATCTGTTAATGAAAATCACTGTATATTTAATACGTTAAGCATGAGGAAAAAGGATGTGCTGGACTTCAACATCTTTGACCAAAGGATGCGCAGGACTTCAGAAATCTTTTGATAAACAATAGAGTACAAAAATATAGATAAAGTCTGAGTATGACAAATTTTCACTAATCAACATGTATCTTCCAGAAGAAATATTGTGTAACTATGAATATTTTGGCAAGAAATAAAAGTTACTGAAAGAATGTTAACAGGGAAAATGTATGATCTTTGTTGTTTTGTGTATCATCTACATTAAGTATAAAAATTATTTCAGCTGGCAAGTCAGCTTGGATCTATGGCTTAACTGTAACCAGCAAGTTCAAGGGGGATAATCCGATTGCAAGATCTTCAAAATGCATTGATGACACTAAATATGATGCATCATCCCCATGTTTGTTTCTTCTTCTTTCATAAACCAGCAACAATTACATATTCACAAGCAGCAAATTCCCGATTGAACATATGCCAGTGATGATAAAATTCTTTCAAACTTGGCCATTACCTCTAAATAATGCCTATTTTCCTTAAATAATCCACTAAAAGATGCTTTATAAAACAAACTTGAATAATTTGAGATCCTTATCAAGTTTTAAGCTGTTGCACTTAAAATCTATCACAATATCTTGGCAACAAACATCGGCCTATAACTACAAAGAGTATATTAAATAAAAATGATTCATGCACTACTGAAGATAACCTCCAATGAAGATGACAACAAAGGGAATCAAAAGATATGATAGAAGGGGAAAAGGAGTGAATATAATAGTGACAAAGTAGATCATTAAGTTACCATGACAAACTTGCTTTAAATATAGCAAACAACAGAAACAGAACAAGATCTAAAAGGACAAAAATTATACAATATTACAAATCAAATAGCCCTATTAAGGTCTGCAGTTTGTACATGTGTTTTTGCATAAGATCGTATTGCAGTATAAGTTTGAGTGCACCTTTTGAAGTACAGCACTATGAGAAAGTTTGTACAGCAAATACGTCGATTTAATATTGGATGACTGGTTGCATTTCCCTACCTAAGAAATTCCAACAGACAACCAAGTGACCTACATTACCATATCTAATTGTAATTCTTCTCAAACCTTAGATGTAAAGAATAGCAGAAATTCATCAACTATCATTTTGTCGAGACACTTATTAATCACTGTCAGATAATTGTGTTTATCATAAGGGCCCCCACCGTCGACATCAACGTCAGCCAAGTGGAAGTTAAGGCAGAACAAAGGGCCGTCAAACCATTCCTATGCTTGGTGTGGTTGGACAATAGGTCAGGTATGGAGCTTGGATAGCTAGAAGAAGAGCCCATGATGCTATATCAACAACTTTGTTACACATGGATGCCTATGTATGCACTCGTTCTACCTTGTATAGGAGTCTGACCAGGCTTGGTCAATATTTGACTAGCCAACCAGAACGACTCCTACTTGTATAAGATTGGGACTATACTGATCCAACTTGATTGTCCTGTTTTGGGGGATTCCAGTTTAGCTTAAAGTCACTGAGAACTCTCAATCACAAAGAAAGAGGGAAAATTCAGGGGATACAAACTCTCAATCAAAAGAAAGGGCAGCCAGCCAAGATCAGTATAGACACCTTGCGTAGGGTGTCTTTTGTTATGGATGACAAATTATGCCCTTAACACACTAGATGATGATCAGCATAGGAGTGTTTCAGTGGTCGAATGTATATGCAACTAGTCTATGATTTCTTGAATCCTAACTAGCGTATACAAGTCTGTAATTCAGATTGTCTATATATATACAGCATAGTTATAACCCCTTGGGCAAGTCTTGGACCTTACTCCAACAATACATCTCCACTATTCCTTTCCAATGTCTCCTCTATAATTTATCCCTCTTTCTCTCACACTCACTTATAATTGGAGGTCACTATCTTCCAAGGAAGTAAGGTGGCATTTAATACAAGGTGACAATCCAATTACATATATTGATCGTAAATAAGGAAAAGAGAAACCGTCGAAAGAAGAAGAAAATTTTAGTTAAAGTTATCAAAAGACTAGCTATTTCTCCACAAAAAAGATTCTGCATTTCTTACGTGTAGCAATTGTACATGATAATGATATATAAAATTTCTTGCAGACAAATACCTCATCATACCCTATACACTCTCCTAGTTAGAAGTGACCAAGAAAAAGATAATTATTATAAAAAAAAGAACTTGAGGCGGATTACTAATGCGCAGAACTAAAACAACAATGTGGAAATCCACATTGGAAGTCTAGTTATTATTCATAATAAATGTTCTAGGAACAGATTATGACTGACAAGGTAACACTTGTAGAAGGTCTAAACAACAATATTAACTGAGAATGAGTCTCCTAAGTCCTAATAATGTTTAATGCAACAATCAAAATGAACCTTGAATCCGCACCTTAAGATCAACCAGTTCAATTTTTCCAGTCTCTGGCCACCAAGAAGTAGGGCGGCAATCCTCAACAACAGCTGGTGCTTCACTTGGGATTTGGCAATACTGATGTATGCGCTCAATAGAAATAATTTTATTCTCGAGCTTACAAAAGCTCAATATCCACCGTGATAAACGAGCATTTAGATTTAAGCCATATGTTACAGCTAGACCCGCCATACCTACAACATCAAAACAAGCTTCATGTAAATAAAACTTTTCACTGAGGAGTGTAAGAAGATATTAAAGGTCATCCCTCCTTAAATATACTGATTTGTGAATGGAAAAGAAATTAGCATAAACAAATTTGGAAATAATCAGGATTGGACATGTATAAAGAATAATTACAAGTAATCAAAATGCTTAGAAAGTCAATAGAGGCATACTAGGATCAATAGAACCATGTGGGAAGCTAACAAGGAGAGCCATGCAGACAGCAAATGCAAAAGTCGAGAGCAATTCCATCCGCAAGCAAAGCCATTCAATTGCGGCAATACTGCAGAAGAATGGACGGGTAAAGCAATCAAGCAGGTATAGGTTCCTCTTCATAAAACGTTTCTCTTGACGGAAACCTCTAATAGTAGCAGCTCCAGCAATTGATTCCCCAAATAGATGGATTACTGGGGATTTTTGTATACTGACAATCCGGACTAGTTCCCTCGATGAAGCCATGTAATATTTCTGCACAAAAACAAGTGAGATTTCAAAGTCATGTAAAATTATTAGTATCTAAAAAATCATTAAAACCTCCTATTCTTCTTTCCAATTTCTCAAGCATCGGCATTCAATTTATCCATAATAGAAGGTTTTCTAGAAGCAAGCAGGTACAAACAAACATTCTCACCAAGTAACAAGCAAGATAAGAAGATTGTTCTCTTTTCCCAAGCTTGAGTTATTTAGTGCCTCAAAAACCATAAGGGATGACACCATGAACTACACAATCACACCATTTCCTGCAACTTTTTCCTAAGCACTTCTTAACTTCACAAAAATTCTATAATTGCAAGAGAACTGATTATATCATTGTGACTTCAAGAATTTCATTATGGCCAACAACCATCCAAACTAAGTAACTAAAGAATACACTACGTTCCTCTCCTAACCTCTCAAAAATGAAAATATATGATCCAATCATGGTAACAAACATAAGATATGGGGATAATTACTGCTTCATTTTCTCAGACAATTGCCAATGATGTTGTAAGATGATAAACCTTATCGCTGTAATCAATACCTGCATCCATAAGCAAGCCATCGCCATGGGGAGAAACAGAAGCAAAACTTGCCAAGTAACTTTGGTCATTACACCAACTATACCAAGAAGTTGTATTGTTGTTGAAGCAAAACCACCGAGTCTGAAAGGTATATCAAGATCCACAACACTTTGATCCACAGAAACCTGATGACTCGTAATTCAAGATAATAAGCAGTATTGAAAAAAATATATCATACCATATGATAAAACCAGTTCAATATTAACCAAGAACACCAAAGTTGATTACTTACTCGATTCAGTATCCGCCCAGCTGGAGTAGAATCAAAAAATGACATTGGTGCTCGAAAGACAGTTATAAGCATTCTTAGAAACAACTTTTGTGCAGCTGCTAGGCCAAAAGTAGCTACAAGAACAGCTCTGATAAAAACAAACAGTGAACTCCCAAAAGCAAGGGTCATATAAACAACTAAGAGAACAATGCTACTTGTCTTTGGGCTGTCACCTCTAGTTTGAGGATTTGCCCATGCCATCCACCAGTTGCTGGCAATTTGGAGCACCTGAAATGTAATCTGAGCAAGTATAATCAATGGTATTAATGTTCCCTTATATGCTGCAGCCATATATGATAAGTACACTTTCAAGCTAACTCTTCCTCTCTCACGCTCCTCTTCTTGAGCCAGCTGTTTCTTCCTTGTTCGTTTCACTTTCTTTTTCTCTTTTATTGCTTTTTCTTCAGATGGTGGTTCATTTTCTGGTGTTTCACTTTTCATTTTATCTGTGCTGCTTGGACTTGATGTTAACCTTTTACCAAATACAGGAGCACCAGAATGAATAGTTATGCTAGAATCTTCCAAAATATCCATTGTTTCAATTGCTTCATGGTGAGCTGAAACTAATGCATTGAAGTCGGTTCCAGCTTGCAAAAGATCTTCATATTTTCCAGCCTGTATAATATGGCCATCTTTCAGGACCTGCAGCAATTAATGAGAAAGCTGAGTAAAGATTACTGTGATAAAAAATTATATATAGACCTATATAACTTCTAGAACGCTATCCATTTTCAGCTTGGGTTTAAGGTAAAAAAAAAGTTCAAACAAACTACAGTAGCAGTAACATTTTCAGCATAGAGTTTTTCTTGCTAATATGAATAATTCCACGTCAGGTATGGCAGACACATCTTAACCTTTATACAAGAAATCGGGTAAAATAAAACAACATAACCAGTTGTTCTTGACAACATACCTAGCTGAGAAATTTGGGAGGAAGAAAAATAATTGATGCCAGGATGTAAGCACTGAGAATTGTCTGGAAGCAAATTGGCAATAATGTCAAGATTTGGCTGTTGATGGCAATCAGGACAAATGGGAGGTCTTGATGATTGATGATAAGCAGGAGCAGAAGGTTGAGGACAGATGGGATATTATAAATCTATTCAACACATAGATGCCAAAATGTACATGAATTTGTTAAAAAATAAATACGGACATTTTTGCCATATTATTCATCCAAATATCGAAACATTAGTTATTATAACACATCTAAAGCTTGCTGTACCAGTATTTTGTCGGCAGCTGGTAGAAACTCAACTTGATGAGTGACATAGATTACAGTCTTTCCAGCTAATGCCGTTAGTATGTATTCCTGCAGAAAAACACGAGCTGTAAAAGTCAGGTTGCAAGATGGGACAGGACAAGGGAGAGCTGTGTATCCTTACCTTAAATAGTTCGCTTCCTGTTTGAGCATCAAGTGCACTGAAAGGATCATCAAGCAAATAAATATCAGCATCTTGATAAAGTGCCCTAGCAAGCTGCACCCTTTGTTTCTGGCCACCACTCAGGTTAATACCTCTATCACCAATGATGGTTTGATCTCCATGCAATAACAATTCCAAATCTTTCTTCAGACAACAAGCATGAAGAACACTTTTGTACCTTGGCTTATCCATTGGGCTACCAAACAGAATGTTCTCCTCTATATTTCCAGACTGAATCCAAGCTGACTGAGGGACATAAGCCGCAGACCCACTTATACTAACCTGGAAAATAAGATAAAGATTGAACTTGAGAATATAAAACAGAGTTACATGACAGAGAATTGATTGTTGGAGTATTACTTACTTCCCCAGAAGTTTTTGGTATTTCGCCCAGTATGCAAGACAGAAAACTAGATTTTCCAGAGCCAACTATACCACAGACTGCTACACGCATGCCTCTTTCAACTTTAAGCTGTATCCCAGAGAGTGTAGGTATTGCAGAGGAAGGGTCCCAGCAAAATTCTCCATCTTTAATTTCAATAGAATTGTTCGTAAGGCCCCGAGGAACAACAATGGTGGCATCCTCTTGTAGCTCTTCCTCTTGTAAGAAACCAGATATCCGGTCCAGAGAAACCTTTGTCTGAGCAATCATGGATATCAAGTCTGGAAAATTCCTAAGAGGCTCTTGAAGAATCCTGAAAGTGGCTAAAGCTGAAAGCACACCACCAGCTGTAAGCTGACCACCCAGCAATATAGAAGTAGCAAAGGTTGCAACTGACACAAATATCGGAGATCCCCAGAAAATAAAGGTTATAACAGACTGTGCATATAGAGCTCTCTGAAGCCACTTGAACTCGACATTTCTCATCTCCTCTAATATCAAGCGGTACCGATCTTCCCAAGCCTGCAGCTTCAAAATTCTCATGTTCCTCAAACATTCAGAGGTCTTCCTCATTCTTTCATCCTTGGCAGACATTAAATTATCCTGATACTCCTCTTGCACCTTGGCCAGCGGAATTGTGACAATGATGGAGATAATGGTAGCTACCAGTGTTGCAATTGTTGCGATGCCCACGTTTTTATACAAGATTGCCAAAGCAAGTACTATTTGTAGTGGAAGCATCCATATATCATGGAGATACCATGAATAATCACCGACTCTCTGCACGTCGACTGCCATGTAGTTTACTATCTCACCACTTGTATGACTTTGTCGAGCTGTACTTGATAGCCTAAGCCCTTTTCTGTACACCATTGCTGTTAAGGCTGATTTAACATGCATGCCCAATATGTCTACTCCTAAATACCACTGCCGAGTAGAAAGCGTCTCTATCAACTTAGCAGTGAAAAATATTGAGGCCAAAATGTAACCCTCATGAGGAAATGCTATGTTGCCACTCAAGTAATCAACAAAATAACTAATCAAATATGGACCCACATAAGAAACTAAGGTGTTCAACCCGGCAAAGACTGCATTCAAAGCAGCTTCTTTCCAGAATGACCGGCAAATAGCCAATGCCAGTGATGGCTGATTCTCAGGGTCCTCAGCTTTCAACCTCTCCCAATTTGAATTCAGTATCTTGTAACAAGTCTTCGAACGATCTTTTGTGGCTAGCAAAGGTATGTCCCGCAGCTCTAAGGGCCTTTTTGCACCCACTGACAAGAGCGGATCAAGCCACGACAAAGTTGCAAGGCTAAACAGACCTGCCTCGCTGTAGGGGGTGACTCTAAGACATCCAGCTTCGTCTTCTCCAGCAAGCAATGGTTCCCTGAGGTCTCCATGTTCCCTATAAAGTTCTATAGATGTGATACCTCGAACTGAGGCAAGGAAAAGGAAAGCAAGGGCAGGCAACGCAGCATAATTTGCAAGCGTATGTGAATTTAGGCTGATCGACTTGGTTATCAATCCCTTGGTATCAAGGTAGCCAATGTAGAGAGAGAAGATGAATGAAATAAACCACCATACCCTAATCAAGCATGGAAATTTAACCAATGCCTTCAATTTACAATGAAATACCGATAAGCCCAAGACAAGCCACGCGGATGCTTGCACGGAAGGCAGGTAAAGAAGCGTAAAATCTCTGGATTCGACCTCGTCTGTAACCAAGTTCACGGTTTCATACCCCAAGACCACCGCTTGAAGGAAGAAAACAAAGAAGCAGCAGAAAGTTGTGACCTTGAACCAATAACCGACTTCCACAAGCCGATCGCAACCAGGATCGCGGCGAACGGGGAGAGGGTTCCGGCCATCATCCTTGAGAGCCGGAACCCGGCGGATGGCGCAGGCGAAAACTCGCCGTGCGGAGGCAAAGAACAGGAAGAAGAGAAGCAACGATGCATGGGTGGCGGCCGCGACCTGCTCGGGAAAAGGGAGGTCGCCGAACGAGCTGATGATGGAAAAGGAAACCATAGCCCTGCCAAAGGTCGGATATCGATGAGAGATCTCGAATGGTAGCGGGCCGAGGCGAAGATTTCCGCTACGGGCATTTCACCATCAAGGGTATGAATAGGATTAAAAGCGAGGAGGAGAACTAACAAACGGCAACAGGCTGCAGAGCGATTGATGTCTGTTCTATAGCAGCTGATGACACACTGCACATGGAAACAAAAGCGCCTTCCTGATCATCTACCTAATAAAAATAAAAGGAAATTTTTCGCAAAGAGACAAGCCAAAACCAGAGGAAAATTCTCGAGAGAAACAAAAAATCCAATCTTTACCGACCTTGTCTGTGGGGCTCCCTCGTTCCACCTCCTCCCTTCTTTCTCTTTCCCGTCCGATGATTCCAAAGCTGGGATTTTGAGAGGTGTGAGTGACCGATAGAGGGGTAGGGAGGCAGAGCAGGGTAATGGGTTGTGGTTATATGCTCTAAAATCCAATGCCTTCTCCTCCCTCCGTCTCCTCTCTCTACTGCTCTCTCTCCCACGGCAAGCTGACGGGATGATATTGCGAGCCCATTCCGGAGACGAAGAGCAGGGGAAGAGGGTGCTTGGTGATACTGACTTTTGCCGAGGGGGTTGCGTCGGATCAAGTGGCGATTGCCTTTGTCTATGGCTGATGATGCCACAGTTCCAGGATTTACTCTTAATATAGAAGGAGGGTGGAGAAGGGATCAGTGTGGATGTGTAGTTTTTGCATGCAAATAAAGTAGGATAAGGATATAAGGATATTACAATAGGATATTTGCCAGGAATAATATAATATGTTTTATCCTATAATTATATAAATGTATTTATATATAGTATTTTATGGATTTATTACTAATTTTAGTTTGTTATTTTCTGATGATGTAATTCTATATTTGTCAACTTATGCATGATTCTGAATTGTCCCTTGTAAGAGCAAATTTGTCATTATATAGATTGTAAACAGGGTGAGGATAATTTATCAATATTAGTTTTAATTTTGAAGTATGGGATGATTTTCTTAGAAAATTTCTTTTTTTTCAGTTTTTTTTTAATTATACCTTATTTTTACCTTTTTGATGCTCTTATTTTTCTGTAATATCTCTGGACACCTTTTGTACCTTTCATCTCATTGCTTTCATTTCATCTGATTATTTTTTTTTCGGAAATCACAAACAATGATATGATTAAAATGATAGACATTAAAGGTGAATTAGAGAAGAGAGATAGATCACAATGAAACAAAAAGTAAATAAAAAGTATTTATAATATTATAAAAAAACTAAATAAAAATTTAAATTAGGGAACATCATTCAGAAAAATCTAAAAGAAAATTTTAAGGAGAGTGCTCGTATAGACTTATCCAATCAGCTTAATGGTATTTTTATCGAGAAATAGTGCTTATTATGGAAGTAGGCTCTTAAAGAATTTAGGAAGACAAGTATGACGATAGCCTTATGTACCGATAATAGCTGGATTAGTTAATTCAGATAAAGTTTCAGGAAGATGATTAATGCTTTAAGTAATGGTTTAGGCCCCTAACCAACAAAAGGGAGGAGAAAACCATTTTGCCTACATTAAATGTGAGCCACACCGCCTTCCTTTTATGAGCTTAACCCTTCGGAAAAGATAAAAGGACTGAGGTGTCATTTGACTGAAGGTACATTGTGATTGCTGCAAGCATCGCTCTTTATGCGTCAGACCGGCTTCTCGATATAGGATGACACGATACGTGATAAGCTCCACCGAAGTGACATCTGCGATGGGGAGGTCGAGTATGGGCCTCATGCTTTGTCCCATTGGCTTTGAGTTGATGAGATGCTGGTGGCGGTGACTCATGCTGCAAAACATGGAGCGTGACTGTGCGAGCATGTTCTTCTTC
Source organism: Musa itinerans (assembly GCA_001649415.1). Classification (NCBI taxonomy): domain Eukaryota; kingdom Viridiplantae; phylum Streptophyta; class Magnoliopsida; order Zingiberales; family Musaceae; genus Musa; species Musa itinerans. The sequence continues at coordinate 133,858 of LVTN01000171.1, forward strand.
CGCACCAGTTTAAGATGATGCAATCCGTTTACCTGACAATATGTTAAGCACGGTGTAAAGGATGGACGACCTTCGGTTCGATGTGGCGGTGCGAAAGGATTCAATTTGTTGGACCAGAGAGCGAGTGCCTTCTACTGTGGATTGGGTCTAATTATTTTGGATTATCGCTTTCTGGTGACTCCACCTTCGTTATCGATATATTAATTTATGGAGAATAATAGGCTTTTGTTGCCTGCTTGCAAGTGATATCAACCCCAACTCCACTGAAAGGCAATGAAATGGCCAATACATGAATCAAATTAGTGTATATGGTCTTCCCCGTACTGGGACGACGAAGACGGATGCCAGAGGCAGCCTGGCAAAGAAAGAGCCGATGCGTCACGCCCGACACAGGTGAGAACGGGTGTTGGCGCGACCGCCCTCGGTGCGACTTAATGGCGGACAGCTGCACATGTGTTCGGTGGCGCTACGATGCACGTGTTGCGTTGGCGCCTGTGGCTGTCGTCTCTCCAGCTCCGGTGGCCGTTTTGGATCGTGATGGCTCGAGACTCAATTCACTGAATTCAGTTTAGGTACTTTCCCCTTTTTGCTTCTTTCCGAAGTCATCCATTTAGATTTACAGCTTTGGAAGTGCAGGACTGCGAGCGTTCAACTGTCTCTGCGCGTAACCAGTAAGCACGCTAGCCGAAAGAGAGACAGGATATTCGATCGTTCCTCGTCTGATCTCGAGGCAGAGGAGGAGTACGCAAGAACCTATGAAACAAGCGATGATGCTGCGGACATCTCCCGCATCTGCACCATTAGAGGTTGTCAAGAGTGCTTTGGTACCGTATTCCCCACCAGGTTGGTTTATCCATGAGAGGATTAGTCTCGGACATGATTCGATCCTCCTTCCAAGCTGCAAGTTGTTCCAAGGATTCAGAGCTGGCCATTTGGCCTTTGAATGTATCATCACTTCAGTCCAATTGTAGCTCGGATATCCAATACGGGCATTCAAGTACGTGGGGAATATTACAAGTGATGATCAGACTGTTTCTGAATGCATGCATATGCTTCGGAAAGTGCCAACGTTTGGTTCCTCAAGTATCTTCCAAGAAGAAGATCCCTGGAGTCGCATCTATTATTGAAGGACGCAGTGGGGTTGTGGGCCTAGAAGCTCCTTCGATGGGGAGGAGCATTGATCCCATGGAAGTGGGAGGAGGGAATCCTCCAAAGAACTCCATAAGAATAAAGGAAAGAGGTGGGGCTGCGGTACATCAGAAAGCGAAGCATTCTACAGCTAAAGGTATGATACACATGGGGAAATCATCTTCAGCACCGTTGCAGAGGATAGAAACATGAGAACAGAGACAATCGAGGGAGACGGACACCGAGTGCTGCCGCACCGGCACGGTAGATAGTACAGACATGCATCGATGCGCCGGTCTCGTACATGTGGCTTCACGTAGCATACGTGCATGATTTTTCAAACTTAATTACGTGCAGTGTTAGCGTGCAACTGAGAAGAGACCAATAGCCGGGCTTCAAATCGACCTAATAGAGACGGGCTTGAGCTATAATCATGACTACCAAACACTTGGCTGCATCCTTTATTAAACCTCGAATTATCTCTGGTTGAATGATAAGCAATAGTAGGGTGGCTCTCATGAGGTCCGGTTAACTATAGGAAGAGGTCACTTGCTTCGTTGCAGTCACGTCCTTGGCAACATATTTGACCGGCAGATAAGAGTTGATGATTTGGTAATGGATTTTGATCGATGGATTTGACGATGGACATGCAGGGCAACGTTTCCTCCCATACTTGCCCCTGCTTTTAAGATTTGATCTTCCGAAATGACCACTTTTAATGATCCTTTCACTCTTTGCCCAATCAAATTAATATCCAATAAAAAGAAAGTAGCTCTCGTCTTTCGTCTTCGTAGAACCATTTGACCTTCAGTACTCTTGCTTCACATGAAACACATGCATGAAATATATTTTCTTCTTTAGCAAGCCTCGAGGATGGTTTTGCAGTATCATTCTGACAGAAGATCCTTCGTGGCTTGTCCTGTAAATGGCGCAATTTCTGTAAATTGGATACTGTTTAATATTTATTAAAATACTTCCATATATATGCGTATATGATAATTAATTAAGACAACAAGTCAAAGGTGATGCAGCCCCTTAGATAAGTACTGCTACAACTAGTCAAAGGACGGACCACTATACAAGATCGTGATAAATATTTCTGGCGACCCAAGTACGAGGATAAACGCAGAACAGTTGAACCAAAAACTTCACCGTTGAGACGACCCATTCCGTGATCACATTATTAAAGAGTTCTGATAGGCCCTAGATTCTGGTTCCTTTCACTTCTCCAGGTCCACCACCCACCACATAGTCCGGATCTCGATACCCAGGTCCGTATTTGCTGCTGAACATCCCGGCGTGAAGCAGCAATACGTAGAGCAGCTGTGTGAAGGCCAGGATTATTATGAAGGCCTCGAGGACTCTCAGCCTCCACCCTCGGTAGCCTCCGATGGCGATCTCCTTGCACGCCACTCTGCATCAACGTAAACGCACTCTGGTAGCAGCTCAAATCAAACTGAACTGAGAATAAAATATGGGGAAACTGTGCGTGTACCCGAAGGCTAACGCGGTGATCGCCCATGCGACGATGGACGAAGCGGCCGCAGCTGCAAGGCTATCATTCCTCCATGATCTTATGTGGTTTGCTCCCGCGAGCTTGGACGCTGCTCCCACCACTCCGGCCAGAATGGCGAAGACTAGGAAGTAGAAGGTTGCACCATTGCCCGCCACACCTGACACACAAGTTCATTCGACAACATCGACTAATGAATCCATATCTTTTTCTCATACGTAGTTGGGTTTATTCGACAAAAGAATACGTTCAAAGCCGGCAAATTCTGCTACATACTTGTCTGATCTATATCGAGTCAGCTCGATACGAGGCCAACCTGACTAAGAAACAAAGAAGAAAGGGAAAACAATAACAATACCAGGGTAATTAGTCTGGCCATTGATGAAGTGGTTGAGGTTCCAGCTCGCGAAGCCGATCACTATTATGTACATTATGAAGTTGAGGAACAGAAGCGGTGCTGCCAGGTTCCGTCCCACCGTCTGAGCCATCTCGAGCGAGTGAAACACTCGACCACCTCCGCGAGGCTCCCAAAGCGCAGAATGCAGCTGCAAGAAGAGCTTACCTTCGGTCCGTCGCTATCCCTCGCTGGTTCTCAGCTTCGCTGGCGGGTTGGGGATGAGCATGGGAGCATAAATAGCGAGGTGGTGTCGGAATACGGGCGACGCGTGTGGGAGGTGCAGTGAGGCTCGGCAGCTCTCAGTACTGTTGCTGCCATCTCTTGCGTACATGTGTCCGATGGGTATCCTCACGTCTCCACCGCCTTTGGGTTCAGCCTTTCTTTAAAAGATAAATGGTTACCCTCACCTTCCCTTCAGTCACCTCCAAAATCCTGTTGCATTTTAACTCGTTCGGATGGTTGCTGCAGAAGCTTAGTTTTGTCGATTCGTCAATTCCAGCAAACGAGCAGCGGGAGAAACGCTCACGTGAGCGGCCATGGTTATCTCTTCATCGTCGTGCTTTGTGGTGTGAGCCTGGATGACGATGCTTTTCGTGTCGCGGCCGGTTCGCTCTTTTCGTAGGGTAAGTCGTCATCGTTTCGATGGTTTTGGCTTGAAGTTTAGACCTGCGTGGCTGATGCTACATTATCATCAAGAAGTTGTGTGCTAAAATCGTGACACGGAACTCAACTTGTCCGGCCCAAACGGATTACAGACCCAAACAAAGTTCATTCACGAGTCCGAACTCGTTTGTTGTGATTGTTTTCCCTCGTGGATTTGAAGCAAATGGTGAATGATTAAATCTTTCCAAGAAATAACACCACCGTATTTAATTATTTGGAGTCTCAGATTCGTTGACATCGCAGTGCGCGCACCGTCAACAACATTATCCCTCCCTTACATGGCATTCATCGACGCTCTCCATACAGTGCTGTCACTGCAGATAGGTGATCAGGTACGTCACCAAGATTCCACAGGCTTCCCCAGGAGCCATCCCCGGTGGACCCATCGCTCGAGTAGCCACTAAAGCCGCCACCTTGCAGCATACAAGATACGGAATACATGTACGTCATCTCTTCCATGTCTTCCGCTACCGCGGCTTCCTCCGCCCGTTTCATGGCGGCTCTCATGTCCGCTTGTTGCTGCTGAGCACCCTGGTGCAGGTGCTGTTGCTCCTCCTGCCCTTGCTTCTCCTGTCGCTGCCTGACGAGGAATCTCGCTCTCGCCTTCTCTACGTTCTTCGAGGGCTTGCTCTTCTTGAAATGGGTCCTCCAGTAGTTCTTGATCTCGTTGTCGGTCCTCCCCGGGAGGCTTCGAGCTATGTTAGACCACCTATATGTGCGAAAATTGAGCTTCTAGAGAATCATAGAGTTCAGCAATGAAGAACGAAGACAAGAACACCTGATCCGATTTATTCCGACTGTGAATACCTGTTTCCCCACAAGGCATGCAGCTCTTGGATGATGATCTCCTCCTGTGGAGTGATATTCCCTCTCTTAAGGTCAGGCCTCAGGTAGTTCACCCACCTAAGCCTACAACTCTTCCCATTCCTCCTCAGACCTACGGCACAAAACCACCACCATCAGCAGATGAGCTCATACCAAAAGTGACAAGTAGCAGTTAAAGATTTAAGTACCTGTTAACTTGGAGACTGAGTTCCATTTTCCGTCACCATGGAGACTGACATGCTCCGTGAGGAGCTTATCCTCTTGGGCAGTCCAAGGCCCCTTTCTCCACTCACCATTGTCGAGAGTTCCCCAGCCAAGTTGCCCATCCATGCCTCAAAAAAGAACTTTTAGTCGACTAGGAGCGAGATAGATTCTGATCATAAGCTGTCTCGCTGCCAGTGGGAAAGTATGCAGCACAAGCATGGCAACATATTTATACCGTATACTTGAAAGTGATCAGCGACATGACCTCCTCAAAAGCACGCCACTTCTGCTTGTTAGGTGAACTCAACTCCTAAATTGTCTAAATCTTTTACACAGATCCTTGGATCCACAATAGATATCCCTCTATTAACCCTGTGTTGTTGTGCTACTCTTATTAACTGGCTAGCGACTTCCATCACAGATCCTTTTCTCACCCCTGAAGTGGTTTCTAGCAAGAAGCTAAAAATCAGATGGATTTTATCTTCCAACCAGTGAACTCTCGGCAAAGTCTAAGATCAAGAAGAGAGGAAATCCTGGTGATGATTTGGACTCTTTGTCGATTATTTAAAGTTCAACCATGTCTTAGTTGAAGTAGAGGGCAAGATTGGAAGTATAAGCATGATAACTACTCTAAGAGTCAAATTAAAGGCCTGCTAAATTGCACCATTAATCTTTGATGCAATTCCATGGCTCGAGTACGGAATGAGGGCAGCCATGATCACAAAGAAAAAGGAAGAGGCGAAGTGCCATATTAGCTTACACTAGTGGGAGGTGGCTGTTTCCTTGATGGAGGCTGCACCACCAACTGCTACTTACCACATGGTGCAGCTAAGTAGCCTAAATCCTTACTTTGTGCTTAATGTGATGCCTAATGATCTTTGTTTATTGGCTTCAGTTAGCTTGTGGGATGTCTATTAGGGTAAGCGTGGCATAAACTAATGGTGTTATGCTCTTTATGCGTGCGGGGACAAACTCGACACGTCGTTCTATCAACACCTGAATTCCTGGATTACAGTCATAGAAATATAACAAGACACCAAAATGGAGGGGACTAAGAGACTCTGATCAAATCATTGCAGTGAATTTTCTTTCGAGGGTGATCGACAGGTGGCCATCCAAGTCAAGAGTTCATACCAAAGGATAAGAAGATGTCACAATCTTCTTTTTCTTTTTCTCTTAAACAATGAATATTTTTTATTATAAATTCAATCTTTCTTCTTGTGGAATAAAACTGTACATGTTGACCTCTCACTAGCTACTCACTTTTGGTAAAATACTTGAGCAAGTTTAGCTGAGCTTCAATTGCAAGTGGAAAGGTTTGCTTTAAGAACACTTGAACTTGAGAAATTAAAAGAAGCTAATCATTTCTACTGGCATACGCCATGTTAAACTAATACCAAAGTGGAAAGGACTTTTTGAGAGGATCACCTTTTGTCTCATAATAATCCACCGCAATACTTGTGGTAGAGAAAAGCTACAAGTTATAGTGATTCAAGGAATCAATGCAACTTCATCCAATACTACAGCCATGGTGCCAATGGAACTCATATGCCTAGTTTATTGTAGGTTATTTTCTTTGAAAGGAGGAGCAAAAGTACTTCCGTACTTCTATCAGAGGTGTAACGAAGAGATCTGGATTTAAACCTGCTTTTAGAGTTCAGATACACACTATTTTGAAACTGTAATTGAGCTCTATCTTTCTTATTGGAGATCAAACTGAGCATCAGGCACTATTTCGAAACCGTAATTGAACTCTTGTCTTTCTTATTGGAGATCAAACTGAGCATCAGCTCCATCGAGCATGATACTTAAAAAGTTGTCAAAATCCATATCATTTGAAGTTTCCTAAATTTTACATCGACAACAAGGAAAAAAAAAGAGGCATCTAAGGAGAGAAACTTCCATCTATTTTCTTTAGTTTTTCACTTAAATCAGCAAGCATTCCATCGGAGATACTTTTTTTCAAAAAAAATTTGTGATAGATTTAAAATTAATTTTATCCCCTAATGGGAAGTTTACTTGGAAATTTGCAAGAAAAAAGAAACATTTTGGGCTTCCTTCTGCCTCAGCTTGGATGCAGAGGAACCAGAATAAAGTGGCCCAGACAGCACTACTACTGTCTCTCTTCTTTTAATTCTTTATGTCTCCATCAATAACTTAGTTGCATCTCGGCATATAATACAGAAGAAAGAATAATAATCTACAAAAGTTGTGGATGTATCTAATGTCAGTGAAGCCCTTCAGCGGCCTCTGATCTCACGGCTGCACAGAGAAAAGAGCACTTCTATCATATCAGAGCTCAGGAAGATTAACGAAACAGATCACAACTGTCTTAGAAAATGAATGATAAAACACTGAGAAGATAGTCACAAGTGCATGCGAGCAAGTGATAAGGACAGGCCAACGATACCTGAACATTATGAGGCTCACACATCGGTCTGAAGGCCGCCGGAAAGCAGTGACCGCAGGTGATGCAAGCCTTTCGTATTAAAGATCATATCAGCAAGAGGGAATTTGGCAGGAGTAGATATACGATACGGTGGTATCTGCCAAGGTACCTTGTACCATCATCCTCTTCGAGGAAACCTTCTCCTGTAACTGGGCCGGCTTTGTCAGGTTTCGGTAAACACAGCAGGGCAGAGTTGACTCGAACTGGAGCTCCTAATCTGACCCACTTGGAACCATGGCTTAAGCATCACAGATAAGATCACGTTTTCTTTGCGCTGAGCAGAATCAGCGGGAGCGGTGCCGCCACGTCGGTTGCGATGGAGGTCAACTGGCTGATCGGATCGGTACGGACTGCGTTGAACTACACAGGATGTGGTTCGGGTGCTCCGAGTTGACTCGGTTGTGAAGCCAACTTCTAAGTCTACACGATGCATAGACAAACGAACCATATCTTATTGATTTACCGATTTGGATGCACCGGAGACTAATATTTATTTCGTTGCTGACTCAAATCACGTTAGGATAAAACCGAGTCCCGAGTCAACTCGCTCGGTCATATCTTTGACCAAGCAAGTGGATTCCCAGCATACGTGAAATCCTTAGGTTCAACCATTTTTTTTTCCAGTTCATCGCACAAGTGGATTGATATTTGCAATCCAGTTGATTGTCGTATTTGCTCCTTAATAAATATGCACGATCATTTTCCACAATCAAGAAGTGTATCTATTCATTAATGACAACTAAAAGATCGTCCTTCATAGCTGCAACTTGATAGCTTTCAGGGGACTGCTCCATGGTTGCTCTGCCACCAGAAAACGATACACTGCTCATTAACCTTCAATTCACCTATATATATATCTCGATCGAGTGCTTGTGGTCACATACATGTCAGAGTCCGAATAAAATATTAGATCACAGCTCTCGTAATGCATTCGTGGAGATTCCCTCTACCATCTCTCGCAATATAAAAAGCAGCATCGTCCTCTTCCTCCTTGTCCTCTCGTCCTTGTTGATCCTCCATGGCCTCAAGCTCAAACCCAGGCGCCACGGGGACTGACGCCCCCTCCATTTCCATCACCGTGGAGAGGAACCCTCCTCAGTCACGCCTGGTGGAACTCGGCATCAAGTCATGGCCCAAGTGAGCTTACATACATACTCGCTTCTCACCTTTTCCTTCTCTTGGATTATGATCACACAACTGTTTATGATGGCCGAAGATTAATCTGTGCGTCCTCGCGCTATTAAGTCTGCTACCGTGCAGTTGTTTTCTCTTATGTATATACAAATCTGCTGCTACTGTTCTTCAGGTGGGGTTGCCCTCCGGGGAGGTTCCCTCTAAAGTTTGATGCAGAAGAGACGTGCTATTTGGTGAAGGGGAAGGTGATAGCTTACATCAAGGGTTCCTCCGAGTCCGTGGAGTTCGGCGCTGGTGACCTTGTGATCTTCCCCAAGGGACTTAGTTGCACCTGGGATGTCTCAGCACCGGTCGATAAGTACTACAAGTTTGCTTCGTCCTCTTAACGCTCCTCCCGTTTGGTCCACCTTAGAGCTTTTCTTGTCCTTCTGAGACATCATTGTAGCTTCCTCTTCTGATGATCTATAGGTTTATAGCTGATATATTGGCGCTTACGAAGTGCTTAGGGTTGTGATTCCAGTCAAACACCTGTTATCAGTCAATGCAGGTCGCGTTCCAAGAAATCTTATTTATTCCCATGACCGGGCCTTAAATGCTCTTTTGATTTAAACCTGCTTTTAGAGTTCAGATACACACTATTTTGAAACTGTAATTGAGCTCTATCTTTCTTATTGGAGATCAAACTGAGCATCAGCTCCATCGAGCATGATACTTAAAAAGTTGTCAAAATCCATATCATTTGAAGTTTCCTAAATTTTACATCGACAACAAGGAAAAAAAAAAGAGGCATCTAAGGAGAGAAACTTCCATCTATTTACTTTAGTTTTTCAGTTAAATCAGCAAGCATTCCATCGGAGATACTTTTTTTCAAAAAAAATTTGTGATAGATTTAAAATTAATTTTATCCCCTAATGGGAAGTTTACTTGGAAATTTGCAAGAAAAAAGAAACATTTTGGGCTTCCTTCTGCCTCAGCTTGGATGCAGAGGAACCAGAATAAAGTGGCCCAGACAGCACTACTACTGTCTCTCTTCTTTTAATTCTTTATGTCTCCATCAATAACTTAGTTGCATCTCGGCATATAATACAGAAGAAAGAATAATAATCTACAAAAGTTGTGGATGTATCTAATGTCAGTGAAGCCCTTCAGCGGCCTCTGATCTCACGGCTGCACAGAGAAAAGAGCACTTCTATCATATCAGAGCTCAGGAAGATTAACGAAACAGATCACAACTGTCTTAGAAAATGAATGATAAAACACTGAGAAGATAGTCACAAGTGCATGCGAGCAAGTGATAAGGACAGGCCAACGATACCTGAACATTATGAGGCTCACACATCGGTCTGAAGGCCGCCGGAAAGCAGTGACCGCAGGTGATGCAAGCCTTTCGTATTAAAGATCATATCAGCAAGAGGGAATTTGGCAGGAGTAGATATACGATACGGTGGTATCTGCCAAGGTACCTTGTACCATCATCCTCTTCGAGGAAACCTTCTCCTGTAACTGGGCCGGCTTTGTCAGGTTTCGGTAAACACAGCAGGGCAGAGTTGACTCGAACTGGAGCTCCTAATCTGACCCACTTGGAACCATGGCTTAAGCATCACAGATAAGATCACGTTTTCTTTGCGCTGAGCAGAATCAGCGGGAGCGGTGCCGCCACGTCGGTTGCGATGGAGGTCAACTGGCTGATCGGATCGGTACGGACTGCGTTGAACTACACAGGATGTGGTTCGGGTGCTCCGAGTCGACTCGGTTGTGAAGCCAACTTCTAAGTCTACACGATGCATAGACAAACGAACCATATCTTATTGATTTACCGATTTGGATGCACCGGAGACTAATATTTATTTCGTTGCTGACTCAAATCACGTTAGGATAAAACCGAGTCCCGAGTCAACTCGCTCGGTCATATCTTTGACCAAGCAAGTGGATTCCCAGCATACGTGAAATCCTTAGGTTCAACCATTTTTTTTTCCAGTTCATCGCACAAGTGGATTGATATTTGCAATCCAGTTGATTGTCGTATTTGCTCCTTAATAAATATGCACGATCATTTTCCACAATCAAGAAGTGTATCTATTCATTAATGACAACTAAAAGATCGTCCTTCATAGCTGCAACTTGATAGCTTTCAGGGGACTGCTCCATGGTTGCTCTGCCACCAGAAAACGATACACTGCTCATTAACCTTCAATTCACCTATATATATCTCGATCGAGTGCTTGTGGTCACATACATGTCAGAGTCCGAATAAAATATTAGATCACAGCTCTCGTAATGCATTCGTGGAGATTCCCTCTACCATCTCTCGCAATATAAAAAGCAGCATCGTCCTCTTCCTCCTTGTCCTCTCGTCCTTGTTGATCCTCCATGGCCTCAAGCTCAAACCCAGGCGCCACGGGGACTGACGCCCCCTCCATTTCCATCACCGTGGAGAGGAACCCTCCTCAGTCACGCCTGGTGGAACTCGGCATCAAGTCATGGCCCAAGTGAGCTTACATACATACTCGCTTCTCACCTTTTCCTTCTCTTGGATTATGATCACACAACTGTTTATGATGGCCGAAGATTAATCTGTGCGTCCTCGCGCTATTAAGTCTGCTACCGTGCAGTTGTTTTCTCTTATGTATATACAAATCTGCTGCTACTGTTCTTCAGGTGGGGTTGCCCTCCGGGGAGGTTCCCTCTAAAGTTTGATGCAGAAGAGACGTGCTATTTGGTGAAGGGGAAGGTGATAGCTTACATCAAGGGTTCCTCCGAGTCCGTGGAGTTCGGCGCTGGTGACCTTGTGATCTTCCCCAAGGGACTTAGTTGCACCTGGGATGTCTCAGCACCGGTCGATAAGTACTACAAGTTTGCTTCGTCCTCTTAACGCTCCTCCCGTTTGGTCCACCTTAGAGCTTTTCTTGTCCTTCTGAGACATCATTGTAGCTTCCTCTTCTGATGATCTATAGGTTTATAGCTGATATATTGGCGCTTACGAAGTGCTTAGGGTTGTGATTCCAGTCAAACACCTGTTATCAGTCAATGCAGGTCGCGTTCCAAGAAATCTTATTTATTCCCATGACCGGGCCTTAAATGCTCTTTTGACAACCACCACCCACCACCACAGCCCTCTCAGCGTTCTGTGCCATGCAATCTATTATATGAATGATGGTTTATTTTCTCTTGCGTTCATGTGTTCTTGTATACATGTTCATGTTTTCTTCTGCTGGGTGAGACAGGGTAGTTGTCAAATGGAATCCAATGCGGGGAAGTAAAGATAGATCCAAGGAGAATATACCAAATTCCTAGGGTTTATAGCTCGGTATGAAGGTTGGAGATGATGGAGATGTTTACATTGATGTTGTGGCTTGGCACTGAGTCATGCATCATGCATGACTCAATTTGTTTGTAGTGTTCTCCTGGATGGATACCTGAATTGACATACTTCAGCGTCATGCTTTAGATCAGCTTGAGGCTGTTTGGAATCTGACTAGGTCTTTCTCTTTGCATTCAGAAGAAAATTAGATTTGCAGCTCATGACTTTCTCCTACAACAACAAACAATGTATACAAGAAATATGAACCGACAGGCAGAGAAAGAACGGACTATAATCTATATCATCAACTCAGGGAGAATAAAGGAACAGCAAAACAGAGGACGAAGCCCTTGTTTTCAGGTTTAATAAAGAAGTAGACCACATATGAATCCCCCTAAACCAAAAAATCTTGCTTTATTTTCCAAGTTAAGCCAAGTAAGTAATATTCAACAAAGCTGATTATTAGATGTTCCGAGAGCCAAAGAGTTTCTTTTTTGTGCAATTTGATTAGGAGCAAGATAAGAAGTAAATAAAGCAGTGCTAAGAAGAAGGGTAGCGAGAGAAAGGGAAATGTATGACTTCAAGGAGGTTTCAGTTGCTCCGCAAAAACCTTGGACTCCTATAGGCTATTTCCATAATCTAGAGTACTATCTCCTACTGACAGTGGTCCATGAGCCAAGGCTACCTCTGTGCCAACGAACAATCCTAGTCTGCCTCAGGTGCTACTATTTTCTTGGGTGCTAAAGATCAATGGATGCAGTCTTATTCTTGCACCTTGATCATATAAATTGGAAAACAGCAGTCTTACCGTCATGCCGAAATCTACCCCTCTTCTTGGCAAGTAGTTTTCAAGACCAACCCTTGTTTCAACTGTGTGAAGGCCATTCCCCTAACATAAATCCTAGATGATAGAGATGAACTTTGCTTTGTGGTAATGAAGCTTATAGAGAAGAATTAAAGTTTACATAGTCATGAGATGTTGATGAGTCGACGAAAAATATCAAACATCAAAAAATACAAAACAAACATAAAGAAAACCCAAAAAAATTACCCAAATAAAATTAAAATGAGGAGTAAAAGAAAATTTAATAATTATCCATGCTAACCAAAAGTTGACCTATCGACCATGATCAAAGTTGACTAAAGTCAAATTTCTTCCTCCATTCTCTGTGGTTGTTAAGCAAGGATGAGGCATTACTTGTAAGCATAAAAAATCTCTTTTGATTTAAGAATGTACTATGTAATTCGATCGGTAAAAAGTAATAGCATAGATCTACAAGATGAATTATATTTTTATTCTCCTCTCTTTCTATCTTTCACATGATCATTATAAGCGATAAAATAAGACTAGAGGAAGACGATAAAATATCTATAATCATGTGTATAATGTGTTATCACACGTATATTTTTAAGTCCTTACAAGGTCTTATTTATTTATAAGCGAGAGCAAAGAGTTTAAGTCTCTATGAGGTTTAGTCTATTTATAGCAAAAACAAAGAGTCTAGGAAAAATAATTAGGACACTCTCGTCAAGATTATCTCCTACAAATCTAATCAGATCTATAATATATTTTATCCAATTAAACATATCCATATAATATAATATTCTTTCGCTTATTTGAAAATAATTTTACCTAATTAATTTTTTTAAAAAAATTAAAAGTATTTTATATATGACCATTATTTTTTTAAATAAATCAATAAGTCCAATAAGTATAATAATATTTCGTTAAGTTAGACTAACAATATGATTCATAGCGATTATATGTCATAAATATCATATTTTCCTCTATATACAATAATATTATTGGTCTTTTCTAATATAGTTCATAATTACTCTCATAATTATCTTGACAATATAAATATGATAACAAAAAATAAATAACTTTAATTAAGTAAGTAAAGAAAAAATATGCATACATGTCAGAGTCCGAATAAAATATTAGATCACAGCTCTCGTAATGCATTCGTGGAGATTCCCTCTACCATCTCTCGCAATATAAAAAGCAGCATCGTCCTCTTCCTCCTTGTCCTCTCGTCCTTGTTGATCCTCCATGGCCTCAAGCTCAAACCCAGGCGCCACGGGGACTGACGCCCCCTCCATTTCCATCACCGTGGAGAGGAACCCTCCTCAGTCACGCCTGGTGGAACTCGGCATCAAGTCATGGCCCAAGTGAGCTTACATACATACTCGCTTCTCACCTTTTCCTTCTCTTGGATTATGATCACACAACTGTTTATGATGGCCGAAGATTAATCTGTGCGTCCTCGCGCTATTAAGTCTGCTACCGTGCAGTTGTTTTCTCTTATGTATATACAAATCTGCTGCTACTGTTCTTCAGGTGGGGTTGCCCTCCGGGGAGGTTCCCTCTAAAGTTTGATGCAGAAGAGACGTGCTATTTGGTGAAGGGGAAGGTGATAGCTTACATCAAGGGTTCCTCCGAGTCCGTGGAGTTCGGCGCTGGTGACCTTGTGATCTTCCCCAAGGGACTTAGTTGCACCTGGGATGTCTCAGCACCGGTCGATAAGTACTACAAGTTTGCTTCGTCCTCTTAACGCTCCTCCCGTTTGGTCCACCTTAGAGCTTTTCTTGTCCTTCTGAGACATCATTGTAGCTTCCTCTTCTGATGATCTATAGGTTTATAGCTGATATATTGGCGCTTACGAAGTGCTTAGGGTTGTGATTCCAGTCAAACACCTGTTATCAGTCAATGCAGGTCGCGTTCCAAGAAATCTTATTTATTCCCATGACCGGGCCTTAAATGCTCTTTTGACAACCACCACCCACCACCACAGCCCTCTCAGCGTTCTGTGCCATGCAATCTATTATATGAATGATGGTTTATTTTCACTTGCGTTCATGTGTTCTTGTATACATGTTCATGTTTTCTTCTGCTCGGTGAGACAGGGTAGTTGTCAAATGGAATCCAATGCGGGGAAGTAAAGATAGATCCAAGGAGAATATACCAAATTCCTAGGGTTTATAGCTCGGTATGAAGGTTGGAGATGATGGAGATGTTTACATTGATGTTGTGGCTTGGCACTGAGTCATGCATCATGCATGACTCAATTTGTTTGTAGTGTTCTCCTGGATGGATGCCTGAATTGACATACTTCAGCGTCATGCTTTAGATCAGCTTGAGGCTGTTTGGAATCTGACTAGGTCTTTCTCTTTGCATTCAGAAGAAAATTAGATTTGCAGCTCATGACTTTCTCCTACAACAACAAACAATGTATACAAGAAATATGAACCGACAGGCAGAGAAAGAACGGACTATAATCTATATCATCAACTCAGGGAGAATAAAGGAACAGCAAAACAGAGGACGAAGCCCTTGTTTTCAGGTTTAATAAAGAAGTAGACCACATATGAATCCCCCTAAACCAAAAAATCTTGCTTTATTTACCAAGTTAAGCCAAGTAAGTAATATTCAACAAAGCTGATTATTAGATGTTCCGAGAGCCAAAGAGTTTCTTTTTTGTGCAATTTGATTAGGAGCAAGATAAGAAGTAAATAAAGCAGTGCTAAGAAGAAGGGTAGCGAGAGAAAGGGAAATGTATGACTTCAAGGAGGTTTCAGTTGCTCCGCAAAAACCTTGGACTCCTATAGGCTATTTCCATAATCTAGAGTACTATCTCCTACTGACAGTGGTCCATGAGCCAAGGCTACCTCTGTGCCAACGAACAATCCTAGTCTGCCTCAGGTGCTACTATTTTCTTGGGTGCTAAAGATCAATGGATGCAGTCTTATTCTTGCACCTTGATCATATAAATTGGAAAACAGCAGTCTTACCGTCATGCCGAAATCTACCCTTTGAACACAAACTTTCTTTTGGAGTTGACTTTTTTTTTTCTCTACTTCCAAATTTCTCACATACCCCTCTTCTTGGCAAGTAGTTTTCAAGACCAACCCTTGTTTCAACTGTGTGAAGGCCATTCCCCTAACATAAATCCTAGATGATAGAGATGAACTTTGCTTTGTGGTAATGAAGCTTATAGAGAAGAATTAAAGTTTACATAGTCATGAGACGTTGATGAGTCAACGAAAAATATCAAACATCAAAAAATACAAAACAAACATAAAGAAAACCTAAAAAATTTACCCAAATAAAATTAAAATGGGAAGTAAAAGAAAATTTAATAATTATCCATGCTAACCAAAAGTTAACCTATCGACCATGATCGAAGTTGACTAAAGTCAACCTTCTTCCTCTCTTCTATGTGGTTGTTAAGCAAGGATGAGGCATTACTTGTAAGCATAAAAAATCTCTTTTGATCTAAGAATGTACTATGTAATTCGATCGGTAAAAAGTAATAGCATAGATCTACAAGATGAATTATACTTTTATTCTCCTTTCTTCGTATCTTTCACATGATCATTATAGGCAATAAAATAAAACTAGAGGAAGATGATAAAATATCTATAATCACGTGTATAATGTGTTATCACACGTGTATTTTTAAGTCCGAGGTCCTATTTATTTATAAGTGAGAGCAAAGAGTTTAAGTCTCTGTGAGGTTTAGTCTACTTATAGCAAAAACAAAGAGTCTAGGAAAAATAATTAGGACACTCTCATCAGGATTATCTCCTATAAATTTTTACCATAAGTAAACTTCCTTATTATTGACTGACAACCATAATCAAAATCTAATCAGATCTATAATATATTTTATCCAATTAAACATATCCATATAATATAATATTCTTTCGCTTATTTGAAAATAATTTTACCTAATTAATTTTTTTAAAAAAATTAAAAGTATTTTATATATGACCATTATTTTTTTAAATAAATCAATAAGTCCAATAAGTATAATAATATTTCGTTAAGTTAGACTAACAATATGATTCATAGCGATTATATGTCATAAATATCATATTTTCCTCTATATACAATAATATTATTGGTCTTTTCTAATATAGTTCATAATTACTCTCATAATTATCTTGACAATATAAATATGATAACAAAAAATAAATAACTTTAATTAAGTAAGTAAAGAAAAAATATGAATAATAAATTCACTTAAATACATATTAGCATATCTTTTATGAGTTACTTACCAACATCATTTTAAGAACATATTCTTTAAATATTTTAAATTATAAAACTTTAGTAAGTGGATCAGTAATTATAAAAGTTATGTTTAGATTCTTTATTAATACTTATTATTTTTAGACTCTTTTTCTAATTATAAAGTGCTTTATCATGATATGTTTGAAATCACCGGGATATTTGTTATTCTTAGAAAAAAAACTACTATATTGTTATTATAAAATATCTTCACCGATCTAGTAATTAAATTAATCATACCAAGTTGAGATAAAATTTCAATCCTTTGATTTGTATAAATTAATTCTGTATAAATAATTATATAAAACTTTAATATTATTAAAAAATAATAATATCCTAACTCATCAATTTTAGATAAAGAAACTAAATTTCTATAAATAGTTCAAACATAGCAAGTGTTGAAATGATTCTCCATCACAATGAATTTTTTATATTCTTCTAGTTTCTAGGTTATAAAAAATCTATACATATTATTAGTAACATAAATTGAATTGAATTGAAGTACTATAATTAATCAAACTAATATTAGAATGAATCTATATAATATTTAATTCAAAATATACGAATGTCAAGTTTATATATTTCTTTTTAATCAAACGTTTCACATAATCTTATTTCATATATTCCTTATTAGTATGTATTTTACTATGAAGAAATTTTTTCCATTAGTTTAATTAATATTTTTAAACTTAATAAATATTTTATTATCAATTCATTAAATAGTAGTCAAAATATTATAAGACCTTTCATATCTTAATTTTAATTCTTTTGGAATATCCATATTATTCATCTTATTTAAGTCTTATTTATTTTTTATTTATATTATAATAAATCTAATTAAATTGATAAAAAAATGAGTAACTATATATGAAAATATTATCTTCCAAGTTTTCTTCACGTATTCCTCACTTGTTCCTCGACGAAAGGAAGTTGGGCCGACGGCTCTTGGCCTTCCTCGTCTGTTCCGCGTCGCCGTCCGTCCGCCCGCGAGATGAGTGATGGTCGACGGTTTCCAAATCGCTGCAGCTGCACACTCGAACGTAGTGTGAAAAGGTCGAGGGAGGCAGCGAGGACTTCGGCCGCGGGCGGCGGTGCGAGCCGCAGTGAAGACTGCGAGCAGCGGCGCAGGCGGGGTTCGCGGTCGATGCAGGTGAGGGCGTTGGGCGGTGGCGGTGGCGCTGGCGGGGGCCGCGGACGTTGCTGGCGCGCGGGCGCAGGCACACGCGGCAACGGTGGGGTCCGCACGCATTCCTTGCGTGTGAGGGTTTCTCGCGCGAACCTAAGGAACCGGTCCGGTTCAGCCCTTGACTTGAGCCGAGGCCCGACTCCAATTGAGTCAGTTCCACAAAGACGATGTTCTTCAAGATGGGTAAATCCTATGAAATGCTACTCCTTTCTCAGCATTCTTTTCGTGCAGACTCATCTTAATTTCCTTCCCGCATAAGGAGGTACTGCATTTGTGAAATAGAAGTTTAAATATACAAGAAAATTCTATATGACTATGTTCTTCATAGTTGTGATCAGAAAACCGTACGTTTAAGCGTAATCTGACCACCATGAAATAAGAAAACGCAGTACTTGTTGAAGATGCAGCAATCCTTGAAGGGTTTGACTTTGATTCTGAGCTCCACTTGGCAGAAGTAGATGACAAAACGATAAGGAGGTCAAAGCCTCTTTTTTTTTTTTTTTTTTTGTGTGTGTGGTTGACTTTTTGCAGTCTTATTCTTGCACCTTGATCATATAAATTGGAAAACAGCAGTCTTACCGTCATGCCGAAATCTACCCTTTGAACACAAACTTTCTTTTGGAGTTGACTTTTTTTTTTCTCTACTTCCAAATTTCTCACATACCCCTCTTCTTGGCAAGTAGTTTTCAAGACCAACCCTTGTTTCAACTGTGTGAAGGCCATTCCCCTAACATAAATCCTAGATGATAGAGATGAACTTTGCTTTGTGGTAATGAAGCTTATAGAGAAGAATTAAAGTTTACATAGTCATGAGACGTTGATGAGTCAACGAAAAATATCAAACATCAAAAAATACAAAACAAACATAAAGAAAACCCAAAAAAATTACCCAAATAAAATTAAAATGAGGAGTAAAAGAAAATTTAATAATTATCCATGCTAACCAAAAGTTGACCTATCGACCATGATCAAAGTTGACTAAAGTCAAATTTCTTCCTCTCTTCTATGTGGTTGTTAAGCAAGGATGAGGCATTACTTGTAAGCATAAAAAATCTCTTTTGATTTAAGAATGTACTATGTAATTCGATCGGTAAAAAGTAATAGCATAGATCTACAAGATGAATTATACTTTTATTCTCCTTTCTTCGTATCTTTCACATGATCATTATAGGCAATAAAATAAAACTAGAGGAAGATGATAAAATATCTATAATCACGTGTATAATGTGTTATCACACGTGTATTTTTAAGTCCGAGGTCCTATTTATTTATAAGTGAGAGCAAAGAGTTTAAGTCTCTGTGAGGTTTAGTCTACTTATAGCAAAAACAAAGAGTCTAGGAAAAATAATTAGGACACTCTCATCAGGATTATCTCCTATAAATTTTTACCATAAGTAAACTTCCTTATTATTGACTGACAACCATAATCAAAATCTAATCAGATCTATAATATATTTTATCCAATTAAACATATCCATATAATATAATATTCTTTCGCTTATTTGAAAATAATTTTACCTAATTAA
>LVTN01000171.1:169216-204347 GCA_001649415.1 Musa itinerans
TCATGCAATTTACCTACGTGATTGCTACTTAGAAGTCCCTTTGAGATTCGAGCCCAAAATAAACCCATTTTAATGTGATCGATAGATTATTACGTCAGTAAGTATTTATGAATTCTACGATGTGTATTAAGTTCGATCGATTGCACACTTTCGACTCGAGCCGAATTCGAATCGATTTCGGTCTTAATAAAGAGGTCGAACCAAATCGGATCGAGATGGATCGGATCGAATCAAATGGTTGGCTTGAATCCCTGTTTGCCAACAAACGGTTCAAGATTCGAGAATCTGACGATGATACGCGTATGTGTCGCGGTAGAGCTACGGAATACCCCAATTGGTTTCGGCCCCTTTATGTCGCTTTTCTCCGCTCGCGAAGCCTATAAAATCGACTCCAATCCCCGTCCGTCTCCTCCGTTATCCCATCGGGCACGCGGCCGGCCAAGAGAGGACTAGCGGAGATGTCGTCGTGCTCGTCGGATCTGGCGCCGCTCCTGGGCGGCGTCGCCAACTCCTCGGCCGCCGCTAGCTACATCTGCGACCAGTTCACGGACGTCGGATTCGCCATCGACAACACCTACCTCCTCTTCTCGGCCTACCTCGTCTTCTCCATGCAGCTCGGCTTCGCCATGTTGTGCGCCGGCTCCGTGCGCGCCAAGAATACCATGAACATCATGCTCACCAACGTGATCGACGCGGCGGCCGGGGGGCTCTTCTACTACCTCTTCGGTTTCGCCTTCGCCTTCGGCGGCCCCTCGAACGGTTTCATCGGGAAGCACTTCTTCGGCCTCAAGGAGGTGCCGCAGCCCAGCTTCGACTACTCCAACTTCCTCTACCAGTGGGCCTTCGCCATTGCGGCCGCCGGTATCACCTCCGGCTCCATCGCAGAGCGCACCCAGTTCGTTGCCTACCTCATCTATTCCTCCTTCCTCACCGGCTTCGTCTACCCCGTCGTCTCCCACTGGTATTGATCTTTAGGATCTCGAAAGTCTAACGTTAGGATCTCGCTTTTGTCGCCATATGATCGGTCCCATGACGATGGTGATGATGGATGTTAGGTTTTGGTCGGGTGATGGATGGGCTGCCGCGGGGCGGAACGCCGGAGAGTCGCTGCTGTTCAAGTCAGGGGTGATCGACTTCGCGGGGTCGGGCGTGGTGCACATGGTGGGGGGCATCGCGGGGCTGTGGGGCGCCCTCATCGAGGGCCCCCGCATCGGCCGCTTTGACCACGCCAGCCGCTCCGTGGCCCTCCGCGGCCACTCTGCCACCCTGGTGGGGCTCGGCACCTTCCTCCTATGGTTTGGCTGGTACGGCTTTAACCCTGGTTCCTTCAACACCATCTTCAAGACCTACGGCCCCAGCGGCTCCATCCATGGCCAGTGGTCTGCCGTCGGCCGCACTGCCGTCACCACCACCCTCGCCGGCTGCACCGCGGCGCTCACGACTCTGTTCGGGAAGCGCCTCCAGACGGGCCACTGGAACGTGGTCGACGTCTGCAACGGCCTTCTCGGCGGCTTCGCGGCCATCACCTCCGGCTGCTCGGTGGTGGACCCGTGGGCCGCCCTCATCTGCGGCTTCGTCTCCGCATGGGTGCTCATCGGGTTCAATAAGCTCGCCGCGACGCTCAAGTTCGACGACCCCCTCGAGGCCGCGCAGCTGCACGGCGGCTGCGGCGCCTGGGGGATCATCTTCACGGCCCTCTTCGCCAGGGAGAAATACGTGAACGAGGTATACCCAGGGCGCCAGGGGCGGCCCTACGGGCTGTTCATGGGTGGCGGCGGGCGGCTGCTGGCCGCCCACATCGTGCAGATCCTGGTGATCACCGGGTGGGTGAGTTGCACCATGGGCCCGTTATTCTTCGCGCTCCACAAGCTCGGGCTCCTCAGGATCTCCTCCGAGGACGAGATGGCCGGGATGGACCTCACCCGGCACGGCGGCTTCGCCTACGTCTACCACGACGAGGATCCCAGCTTGGACGACGGCAGCCCCAGCGGCGGGTTCATGGTCAAGTCCTCGGCGGTCCGGGTGGAGCCGAGGACCACTCCAGCTGCCGCCACCAGCCAGGTGTAATCATTGACGGATTGTTTCTTTCTTTTCCGAGGGGGGCGTGGTTGACTAATTCGCACTGTGCACTGTGCACTGTGCACTGTGGTAGAACGAGACGTGCCTCGTGTTCTTTTCTTTTCCTGCTATGGTCTTATTTCCATGTTCCTTTCCTGGGGGGAGGGACATATGTACAGGGTGATAGGGTTTCTGTGGTGACCGGTGAATCCGGCAGTGTGTGTCGAAAGATTAGGTTATGGGTCTCTCTCTTCTCTCCGTTCGTGCATTGTCTACTTGTGATGACAATTCTGGAGTATCAGTAATGCCATCTCTTTTATTCGGTTTCTATATACAGATGAACTCAAATTCTTATTCTGCAATTTGGAAGGCTTGTAATCGTTTCAGAAAGATGGGAAAGAATTAAGTGATGGAGGCTCGGCAACAGTGTCATCTCTTTGATTCTGTTTCTACACACACAATGAACTCAATGCTTATTCTGCAATCTGGAAGGCCAGTGATCCTTTCAGAAAGATAGGAATGAATTCAGTGATGGAGGCTCCGGCAACAGTAGTGGTGGTTATTTAATGTGATATCTTAAGGTAAACTCTCTTGTGGTGCCGAGACAAACGCAGAGGGGCTACAAGATCACTTGAATGACTGCATTCAATGGTGGTCCTGAACCCACAAGCTCGGTCAACCACAAGGAGGAGGTAACGGTGACAGTAAAAACGGTGGGAATAGATCTCGAAACTGGCTTGAACGATTCCAGTTCTCTCTCTAATCCTTCCCAACGCGGCAGAGACCATTAAAGTGAGCTGGGAAGAATCTACAAAAGTCCGGTCACTTGTCATCTCCGGGAGTGTAGGGTGTCAGGAATAGGAAGATGAGCGGATCGGAGGATGGTCGGATCCTCAGCTAACTAGAGACAAAGAAACTACAAGAAGCTTAACATGGTTAAAGGTGGGAAACAGGCGACAGGAAGTTTCTATCTTCTGCACACGCTGCAGCTGATAAATGACATGCATATGCAACGACAAAGGTGACCGGATATGGATCTGAGAGTCCGTCCACTTGTTCTCTACAGTCAAAAAGGATGATGAAATTAGCGTAATAATAAATCCTAAACAAGATTACTGAATCAACTTGAATTCTCTTTAGTTTTAATAGCTCAGATCGTCTATCACTTGGCACCGATAGATGCAGAGCGCACGGTCTTTGGCTTTGAATTAAAAGCATTTATGGTCATCGAGTTCCGAATATGAATGCAAACGTTTCAGAAGTGGGGAGAGGTCAAAGAAGGCAGCCTACAAACAGGGCAACTAAATGATGTCTGGATGAAAGCAAAATAAATGTTTCTTTAGATTCTAGTGCTTCGCAAGATTTCTTTCTAAAATGTGAAGTTGAGCCGCAGTACTGCAACAAATTTGATTTAGACGCATTAAACCATTCATGAAAACTGATGTGTTCATGTGTATGGAATCATCTCTCGCATATCTAACATCTAATATGCGGGCCCCAAACAAGAGGTCAACCTATCATGTCTCTGTCGCCTCTACTTTTCAGATATGATTTAGTCAATGTGTGCACGGCGGCTGCGGCGCCTGGGGGATCATCTTCACGGCCCTCTTCGCCAGGGAGAAATACGTGAACGAGGTATACCCAGGGCGCCAGGGGCGGCCCTACGGGCTGTTCATGGGTGGCGGCGGGCGGCTGCTGGCCGCCCACATCGTGCAGATCCTGGTGATCACCGGGTGGGTGAGTTGCACCATGGGCCCGTTATTCTTCGCGCTCCACAAGCTCGGGCTCCTCAGGATCTCCTCCGAGGACGAGATGGCCGGGATGGACCTCACCCGGCACGGCGGCTTCGCCTACGTCTACCACGACGAGGATCCCAGCTTGGACGACGGCAGCCCCAGCGGCGGGTTCATGGTCAAATCCTCGGCGGTCCGGGTGGAGCCGAGGACCACTCCAGCTGCCGCCACCAGCCAGGTGTAATCATTGACGGATTGTTTCTTTCTTTTCCGAGGGGGGCGTGGTTGACTAATTCGCACTGTGCACTGTGCACTGTGCACTGTGGTAGAACGAGACGTGCCTCGTGTTCTTTTCTTTTCCTGCTATGGTCTTATTTCCATGTTCCTTTCCTGGGGGGAGGGACATATGTACAGGGTGATAGGGTTTCTGTGGTGACCGGTGAATCCGGCAGTGTGTGTCGAAAGATTAGGTTATGGGTCTCTCTCTTCTCTCCGTTCGTGCATTGTCTACTTGTGATGACAATTCTGGAGTATCAGTAATGCCATCTCTTTTATTCGGTTTCTATATACAGATGAACTCAAATTCTTATTCTGCAATTTGGAAGGCTTGTAATCGTTTCAGAAAGATGGGAAAGAATTAAGTGATGGAGGCTCGGCAACAGTGTCATCTCTTTGATTCTGTTTCTACACACACAATGAACTCAATGCTTATTCTGCAATCTGGAAGGCCAGTGATCCTTTCAGAAAGATAGGAATGAATTCAGTGATGGAGGCTCCGGCAACAGTAGTGGTGGTTATTTAATGTGATATCTTAAGGTAAACTCTCTTGTGGTGCCGAGACAAACGCAGAGGGGCTACAAGATCACTTGAATGACTGCATTCAATGGTGGTCCTGAACCCACAAGCTCGGTCAACCACAAGGAGGAGGCAACGGTGACAGTAAAAACGGTGGGAATACATCTCGAAACTGGTTTGAACGATGCCAGTTCTCTCTCTAATCCTTCCCAACGCAGCAGAGACCATTAAAGTGAGCTGGGAAGAATCTTCAAAGTCCGGTCACTTGTCATCTCCGGGAGTGTAGGGTGTCAGGAATAGGAAGATGAGCGGATCGGAGGATGGTCGGATCCTCAGCTAACTAGAGACAAAGAAACTACAAGAAGCTTAACATGGTTAAAGGTGGGAAACAGGCGACAGGAAGTTTCTATCTTCTGCACACGCTGCAGCTGATAAATGACATGCATATGCAACGACAAAGGTGACCGGATATGGATCTGAGAGTCCGTCCACTTGTTCTCTACAGTCAAAAAGGATGATGAAATTAGCGTAATAATAAATCCTAAACAAGATTACTGAATCAACTTGAATTCTCTTTAGTTTTAATAGCTCAGATCGTCTATCACTTGGCACCGATAGATGCAGAGCGCACGGTCTTTGGCTTTGAATTAAAAGCATTTATGGTCATCGAGTTCCGAATATGAATGCAAACGTTTCAGAAGTGGGGAGAGGTCAAAGAAGGCAGCCTACAAACAGGGCAACTAAATGATGTCTGGATGAAAGCAAAATAAATGTTTCTTTAGATTCTAGTGCTTCGCAAGATTTCTTTCTAAAATGTGAAGTTGAGCCGCAGTACTGCAACAAATTTGATTTAGACGCATTAAACCATTCATGAAAACTGATGTGTTCATGTGTATGGAATCATCTCTCGCATATCTAACATCTAATATGCGGGCCCCAAACAAGAGGTCAACCTATCATGTCTCTGTCGCCTCTACTTTTCAGATATGATTTAGTCAATGTGGGATGGCCAAACTCGATTAGTTTAGTACAGACGAACATAAATTTGGTTTTTCTGAACTTGAAACAAAAATTAGTTCATAAGTAAAATTTTAGTTCGATTTGGTTGTTTGACTTCCCATCATAAAGATACCCAAAACCTTTCTCATGAAAGAAAGGCGTTAGCTTCACATTAATTCATCTCATTTCTCTAGAATACATCAATATTATTTGATTTTACATTTCAATATATATTAATGGCAACACTTAAAACAGTAAAAAGAACAGCCTCAACATTCTTATCCGAAAAAGAGTCACTAATATCTTATCCAAAGCTTAAAAAACACTAACAAGATATCATGTTTTCCTACAGAAGGAAACGACGAAGCACAACTTACAGAAGTGGCAACAATGATTTCATGGAGGCAGACTTTGAAACGCACAGGTAGTCAATGAAACAAATTGATGAAGCAAAGTCAAAGCCTGCAAATGGCAGCAAAACTTCTCTTCCATTGAACAGGAGGAACGGAAGTCAACGTTGGTGGAAATGGACATAACAGCTACGGAGGCAAAACAAAAGAAAAAAGAGATCAATCAGCATTGGCATACCATTTCTTGCCTCAAGAATCCCACATCCTGTGCATCGTGCAAGTCTCCCGGGCGCCGCGCATCATTTCACCAAGAGATGACTACAAGATGAGATTGATCATCACAAATAACTGGAGTACAAATAAATTCCCTCTTACCTGCAAGTAATTAAGCAGGCAATAAGTCAAGAGGCTTCAATTTCCATAAATGATAAAAGGAGATTAGGAAAGGAAGTTGAGCAAATAAAATGAAGCATATCTCTGATTTCAGCTATTGCTGAAGCTAATTCCATAGAGGTTAATAAGTATAGAGTTCTAAATAAGCCAAACAACAGAATGAATGAAGATGAAATAACTTCATGAAGACTGATGCCAATGGATTACGGAGATAAGGTGTAATGCTAACAAGGTATCCTGAAAGTATGGCATCTCATTTATGCATAACAAGACCAGTATTCAGTATATTGCGTCCATATCACATCAGACTAACCATACTGATCGAAAGGAAAAGATCGCTACAAGTATCTTAACAGAATCAGTACGTTGACCCTGGTGGATGAGGTTCAGAATGGTCATCATACATAGGAAGAATCTGCTGTTGCTGCTGCTATTGAGAAATAAATAAAGCAAGAAGGCTTGTAAGATTCATAAATAAAAGCATACAGATAAAAATTTGCTGCACAACTTATGGCACTATTACTTGGAAACTGACATCCACATCTTAACTTGGATACTGCTGAATTATGTACCATTGCCCAAGCATGAGTTCTCTAACTTCATTAAATCAACTAGATGTATGGATCGTCTCATAGAAACTGAAAATATAGATAAAACTCAATCCCTGTTAAATTATACAGAGGAGACATTGCAGCCGCTAAAAGACCAAGTAGATGGACAGAATATTGCACAGACAAAGTGCACTGGAGGACAGAGTTGAAATTGAATCGAGTTGGGAGCTGCTCAAGCACCCTATACCTGCGCCACCACATCTTCGCTCCCTGAGACACCAAAATCATATAGCAGATCTGGTATAGCTGATTGACAGGCTATCCAGACATCTCTCCTGAAATTATGTTGCTTCCGAACACCACAGAGTTGGATGTCCAGAATGTTGAAAGGTGAGGAACTTCTCCTGGACTATGTTCTAAAATCTGAGCCATTGTGTCATTCGACCATCTATGCAGTCAAATCTAATAAACTAAGATTAGTCAGATTGAGTATCTTGACTTGCATTGGTTTCAGAAAATGGCTTATCATGAGGTAGTGATAGAGATGGAACCATAAGCGGCTGTTGAACATTAATGATGTCAGTGTCACTACATACAGCAACTCCTAGTTCAGATGCCACACTTGCCAGGAGATCCTGCCAACTTTTCTGGCTAACATCTGCTGCTGTCAACGGAGGGCACACAGAACTCTGGTTTGTTGGCTTTGAAAATTGAGATGATACAGTTGCTTGCATCTGATCAGCTGAGGAACCTGGTGATGTTCCCAACAGGTCTTGAGATCTCTGTTGTCCTACTCGAGGGCTCCGAGGTCTCCATGATGTCATCGTTGCATAAGTAGAGTTCTCTGACACAGCACTGGGAATATTATTCTTAGTCGAAGCAATGTTGTGAGATCGCTTAGTCTGGCTAGCAAATCCATCTCGCACTGTCCCAACCCTTTTATATCTTGTACGAGAATACACAAGTTGAGTAGTTAATGAACCAGCAACACAGCTCTCTATCTGTACATTAGACTTAAGTGAGCACGATTTGGTTGGCTGCTGGCCAAGTCTCCGGGTATAAGAGAGAATGGTAGGTTGATCTTGGTGCCTCTGGTTGATTGCATTTGAGTTTGAGATGCTAGTGGCAGAACAAGGCCGGAGCAAATTAGGTCTGGAATGGGGAACCAATAGAGGACTTGGATAATGATGGAATGGTGGTACTGGATCTCGAAAAGGTGGGATATTAAAAGGAGAGTCATATGTAACTTTCTGTGGTTGCGTAGCCACCATTTTTTTCTGTTTGAAAGACTGTCTCATTGATTTCCACCTTCCTTCTTTATCAGTAGAATGGCAATGGTTGGAACTTGAATTACCATTGCCCCAGTAATAGCAAGGGGCTGGAGAATCACAGACATAGCAATGGCACTGCATTGAGTAAGCCAGCATCAACCATTTGCATGCATTAAAGCATAAGAGAACAAATTGCCAAAGAAAATCAAATCTTTTAACAGATAAAGCATGGGCACAAACTTTCAACAAATCAGAATATAACCTCAAGACAGTGGACTCACCAAGTCACAATACTCTTCATGTGGTGATGAGTTAAAAGGAAAATTGCCACATAGATGTCGTGGATGTGGGTAATCCCGGCAAGCCAACTGCATAAAAGATATACAAATGGTTCAAAAGATAATCAGATGGTCATTAACAAAGGTAAAGATGCCACTGCATGTAAATTTTTTTAAGAATAATATAGTATGTCTCTTTTGGTGATTAAACAGTGAAGAAGCTGCACGTCTCAACATAAGCATTTAGAAAATAAGCTCCAAAAATTTTCTTCAAATATTCAATAATTTAACACAGCAAGTTTTGATCATGAAAGATCAGCTCACAATCTATAATATGAATCACAAGGATAAAGGATGCCAATCTCATTTGAGTTGTCTGAGACTCTGAGGTTCCAAGTTTCATTGCACACGCATCCTCGACCAAGTTTTTCTGGTCTGTGCATGATACATTTTCAAAAGGCTCCATTTCAGTACACTCTCAATAATACAGTCAACATGCTATTTTCCACATGTTATGTATGGATATCGTAAAATTAACTTGTAAGAATGTGCAGGAGACAGCAGCGAATTTGTGCTACCAAATTTCCCAGTCATTTTTTGTATGTAAATAATACATTTTAGAGAGTCAGTTGCTGCATATATTATTCAGTCTACTTCAGTATATTTGCTTGTGTTAATCAAATAAAGTTGAAACAACCATGCATCAAGACTTGGTTGATTGAAACTTATTTTCTCAACTGTTCCCTTGAAAACAAACATACAAACTTGGCAAAATGAGCTGCTTTTTCTACTTTGCTCTCTGCTTCCATGATGTTAAGTGAACCAAGAGCTAGTAAGAAAAAATCAGAAGCCCTTTTACATCAACTATAAAAGAAATAATTAAATATAACCATCATTTCATTGCATGTAAATGTAGATTTCACATTATTCGTTGCATGTGTAATTGCATGTAACTTGAAATTAAATAGAAACAAATCTAAAAAGGCTAAATGATCTTTTTGAATAGATTTCATAGAATAACTGATGGATGTTTATTCTTGCTAGTTTAAAGCAGGCAAGTTAAATATGCATGACATGACATCATACAAGATAAATAAAATGTAACGAGTTTTATTTGTGAAGAAAAATTAATAACCCAAAGAAAAGGCTGTAATCGCTTAAAAAAAAACAAGCAAACTCTTCGTATAAACTTAATGTTAAGTTTGCCTATTTCTGTGGGTCTCATATTTTAGCTGAACTGTTCCAACATATAAATTCTCAAGTAAACAAAATCTTCATACAAACGTACAAAATCTGGCACCCCAATGTGCCTTGAGCTCGTAAACAACTTTGGTTTAGAGATATTGGCAAATTGTAATGATATAGTAACTGAAATTGTAACCATTTTACATTACCACAATACCAATGCTCAGATCTAGTGCGGCTAAGACTTCAAGAAAATATTCACAATTATTCCTTCTCACGTAGTGAGGTGATCTACTTATTTATCACTTACCCCATCCGGAGCACAAAATACAAAATCAAGACAATAAAAAAGCAACATTGAGATATCCGAGGAAGGAAAAAAAACTGTGCCTATATAATAATTCACAACTAAAGCTGAAGCAGCAGAAAAAATAAAGATGGCTAGAGGCTTACAGTAAATAGGTATTTTGTAAATTCTGTCAACTAAATACATTGCAGCCATGGCATACTCTATTCTCTCACTTATGCAAGTAGAAAAAGCAAAAAAAAAGCAACTGACACAATTCAAGCCTACATTCTATAACCGTCGTAATTCTCTTGACTTTATATAATTGCAAAGAGGGTCAAAAGCAATTAATAAATTTCATTTAAAGCAATAGTTAGTTGGTTACTATGTCATAGAAAGAGGTCACAGCCAAAAGAAGAAGCATGCATCCCTATTGAAGAGAAGAATTCCCAGCAAAGTAACTTCTTCATTTTAGAAGAAATAAATGTAATTGAATAATAAAGCAACATCAATCAAAAAAGAGAAGACAAAGGAACCCGAGAACCGAATGACTACAACATAGAATCTATGCTATGTTTGAGGATTTAGAAGCTAAAGCAACAGAAAATGAAGAAGGTAATTAGGTGGAAGGAATTATGTCTACACCACTTTTCAAGGCAGGCCAAAGGAAACACCCAAGTAACGTCTGTATTTATGGCCTCCTTTGTCGCATTTTTTAATTGCTGTCAACAGAAATGCGCTCCCCTTTTCCCATTAAGGTTCTAAAAGGAGGCCTTGTATCTAACTCTATAAATAAAAAGTATCATTATTATTTTTAGTGGATATTGGTTCTATACGATGGACTACAGGATCGCAACTTTATTCAGATCTTTGGCCTGTTCATCTTGAAATTTACCTTCAAGACTAGGAAAATCGTGGTCTAGTTTTCAGGTAAATTCACAACATGGTCATGATAGCAACAAATAGCCATGGTTATCCGAGTCCATTTCAAGAATAAAAATATATAGTTTTGCAGCTTCTTGTTGAATAAACGGAAACCACTTATGGATATGCCATCATGGGAGTGCAGTATATAAAATTAGAAAGTTATGATGAATGAACTACAATGAATTAAAGGAAAACCACAAGTTTTAAACTGCTTGGTAAGCTACTTATTAGATTGTTTTTTCTTAAACCTGTCAAGCATCAAAAGAACAAACATGGGGAACATAAAGGTAATAAACTGCTTGAACATGTTAGCAGTCAGTGTTGAATTGAAATTCACCACAATGTAGTTAGAAATGAACATTCAGTTAGAAAGTAGTTTAGAGAAGAAGCTAATCTTAATGAATAAATGGCTATATATAGGTGGAATGTGTTGCCTTGAAGCTAAGTTGAAGAATATGCCCTTTCCATCAAAGAATTCATCCCTATACTTGCACATGATTTGGACAAATGCCTTCCATCAACAGTCAGAAACCATAAGTTGAACAACTAAAGCATATGAGCAGTACATTACAAGAAATTCAAAACTGCCTGGACTAGTTCATATTGATCGGTATTTACCAGATCGGGCATGAACTAAGACAAGTACTGCCCCTTTTTGAGTGGTCCTGTCTGGACATGTACCGAGACACAAACCGCTACCTTTTGAGAGGCCCAATTCAGTTTTTTTTATTTTATTTTAACCCTGTGTTTGGGCCAGAAATCCATTCTCATGTGTCATAACTCCTCAGGAGCCACTCACTGCACCACCCCTCACCTGCCGCTTGACGCTTGCCTATCGTTCATCATGGGTCGTTACCTGGTACATCTTCTTCTTCTTCTCCTCCTCGTCCTCCGCCACCCTCCTCAAAACTGGCAATGGCATAAGCTTCAAGCAATTTGGCAATAGAACCATCTTTTCTGTATTTCTGATAGACAGATTCCAGTTACAACAGAAGGAATTAGGACAGGATGGTCAACTGGAAATGAATGGGAAGGAAAAATTTATGAACAGGTGAATGATTTTCCATCCCCCTAGAGTCCACTCCTTCCCCATATTATGAGCAGGTGACCTAATGACATTGTCCTGCTGTGAATACAATATTCCAGTGGAAGTATTCAATATTTGGCCTGCTGTGAAAACAAAAAACAAAAGCCACTAGGAAGGCATTCCAAATGTTTAGCATCGTGTAGATTTACGATAAAATATTGCACAGATAGGGTATAAGGCATTAACTTTCCCATATTTTTGTACGAATGGCAGCATCCTATCATGATTACGCAAGACAATATAAAATATTGTTGTTATAAACACCAACATCGTAAGAAAACATTTTCTGTGCATGTGATGGATGTGCACATAGATGTAGTAACAGAATATGAGAGACAAAATAAGTGAAGTCTGCATTGAAAGGAAAGAATACAGTGATATCATTAAAAAAAACTAAAAGAACACTTCATATGCTACCACGACCTTTTGAGGGCAATAGCATCAAGTGCTCCATCCTGATCCATCATGTTTTTAGTTAACAAGATAAACTCAACAAGAATATAGGACAAATGCTTAGAGGATTTATGATCATCACAAAAGATCAAGTCTAAAATTAAAGAACATTTGTATATTTTATAATTAAGTCTACATACTATAGGATTCATTTTTCAAGCTCCATATGTATTTCCTCCAATGGACATCCTGATCGTAAATGCATCATGCAACCCAGCCATGATACATGGCACATGCAAATTACTACTAGTGACTATAAAGACCAGAAACACAAACTGGACATAAGACTCTTCTCAAAGTGCAACGCGCATTGCTTTCATCATTTCATTCAGGCTAATCCAATGCAAAGAAAACCAAGAGAGGAGGCATGTCATTTATAGTGCAGTCATTGAGGAGCCAAGATTGGAATGGGCGAAGCTATTTCAGTAAGCTTTGAGGAGGTTCTCAGGACTCCCAAGTTGTCAAGTTCAGTGAAGCTAGGCAGGAGGGAGCAAACTTCTAGCAGCTTGGTTCATAATGCACAAAGCACTGGTGCTAAACCTAATGGAGAATCGTTTGCCCTAAACCATAAACAAGAAGGCAAGCAAGCTTCTAAGCGACATTAAAAAAAGTTCAATAGCCACAAAATTGTTCTTTCGAAATTTTAAGCTGTTTATTGTGATAGGTTAAAAGGCAAGACATCAAAAACAGGCACGAAACACAAACCCTACGCGCAAAATACATTAAAGCATGAACAACATCAAAGAAAGATAGAACGATCCCCACCTGCCCCTTCTCGGCAACGATGAGCAAGTCATCTCCCCCGTCCCCACCCACGCTGCCCTTACCATCAACTACCGAGACCAGCTTATCCGGGTCGGAATCCAACACCAAGCAGTCGTCATCGTCGTCGGAGGCTCCGCCCTTCTCCGGCCCAAACGAGCCCGAATTCTGCTTCCGCCTCTTCACTGCAGGGGCCGAGAACTCTTCTACGACCACGACATCATCAGATTCCTGCTGTCGCCGCCCGTTCGCAAGAGGTAAGGAAAGGCCATCAAACTCATCCTCATCGGAACTAATATCGACAATATCGGGAGCCATGAATTCCGACGATCCGACAACTCGAATCCGCGAGGAGGAAGGTTTGCAGGAGTCGCTTGAAACCACGACCGAGGGTTTGATGCACCTCAGTGCCAAAAGGCCATTCTTGCGAGATCAAATTCCGTCTATCGAAACCTGGGTTGATTATTATGGGATAATTACATAGGTAAAAGCTTTTATAGTTATAAAAAATAAAACTATTTATCATAATATTATCGATTTTATTAATATAAAATAAAAAATAAAAAAATAATTTTAATATTTTTATTGGTGATAGACGTGCAACATCGATGGTGGAGGACAATAGGGTCACGAGTGATTATTATAGATAAGGAGAGCAGCGACGAGAGGTGAGCATCGCTCTATATCTGCATTGACACTGATGCAGTTGTCAAGTGATCCTTTCGCTGCAAATGTAGAGCGATGTTGCCTGTATTGGTGACTCTTTCATCGCTCGACAACTGCATCAACGTTGACACAGATACAAAGCAATGAAAGGATCACTTTGGTGGTTATTGTGGATGAGAAGAGCGACAACGAGAGGTGAGGGTCATTCTGCATCTGCATCGATGCCGATGCAATTGTCAAGTGGTCGTCACCTCTTACCATCACTCTCCTCGTTCATAACAGTCACTCAAGCGACCATTATGCCACTTTGCATCTGTGTCAACATCGACGTAGTTATCAAGCAACGAAAGGGCTGCTGATACAGATGTAGAGTGGCATCGCTCTGCATCTATATCGGCACTAATACAAATGTCGAGAGCCGCTAGGCAAATGCATCGACGTCGATACGAATGCAAAGCGTCCCTCACCACAATAGCCTCGTTGTTTGCCACCATCGACACCGCCCACCATCACCAATGGAAACATTAAAATTATTTTTTATCATTTATTTTCATATTTTTATCGATAAAATCGATAGTGTTATGATATATAAAGTTAGATGTTTTACTTTCATAAGTATACGGATTTCAATGTAAATTTTTAAATCTAAAGATCGAGATATCATGGAGATAGGGTAATGTGTAATTAGCCTGAATATTTTGTAAGATGAGATATTCAATTAGGGAAAGATTTTTTTTAAAAAAATAATTTTAATTATTTTATAAATATTTATATTGTTTTAGATTTTGGCAAAAGGGTTAATTGTGAGGAAATACTTGAATATATGGTATATAAAACAACACAATTTATGTTTATTTTTTTATTTTTAAAATTTTTAACTTGATGTAACACGCAATGATGTATAAAGGAATTAATACTTCGAGTTTGATTCATCTTCAAAGGGTTTATAAATCCTGTGTTCCACTTCATTTGATTATCTGAATTCTTCTTTCTATATCGATCTACTCTCCCAACAGTATATTTACATGCGCTTAAAAGTTAAAAACATTCTGAGCGCCGACCTCCCGACAGCTTTTAACTTTTCTTCGCAATGATACAAACGTTATTAATAGCAGTAGATATATTACCCTTCGTTGAATCCCACAAAATCTAAGCAGCTACCAGATATAATAAAGATTTGGGGCAAATCCACTTATGATCCAAACCCAACACAAACAAAGAACCATAAAACTTGTATGGGGCTCCATATATCCAAATCATGCGTAAACACCAAAAGAATGCTGATGCAATACATTTTTGACAGAATATTCTCTGATTTAGTATCTCAACGAAAGAAGCTTTGTAATTAGCTGGTATGATCACAATGTTCAACAAACTGAAGCACAGACTATTCAGAATACACACTCCATTAAGGATCACAGTCCCACTAATCCCGCTCTGACAAACCTAACATAAAAGAGCAATATCTAGCAATATGTTCCAGGAGATACGATCAGTACCTCCCCTAAGTGCAGTCCTACTATAACCTTACCTACCCTTAAGTGCTTCCGTAAGGATCTCCAAGATTGGAGGACCCACCAGCAGGCTGAATTCAAAACTGAATGTAGCTTGCAAAGAGTCAGCATGAGAGTCGGATCAACTCTCCGGGATTTTGCACAGCCTTCCTGCCACCAAATATTTGTCATGGCATTAGCATATCACTTGAAAGAAACAAAATGAAACTAAGGAACCTGAGATGATGACAAGCCAAGAAAAGGAAACAGGCCTAACCTGGCTTATCCAAGAAGCATTGGTTGTCTACAAAGATCAGCTATAGTAACTTCCATAATACTGCTGAGGAGCAGGTGCTGGTTGTGAAGGGAATGCTGGTGCTACTGGTGCTGCTGTGGGCTGGGCATAACTTGGTTGTGGATAAGCCTTCAACAATCAACAATCATATTAAGACATGTACTCAATGAAAAAAAACAAGCAAGCAGTGTCATGCGTGAAATTAATCTCTATATAGTTTGGATCCTAATTAAAGTCAAAGATTCTGTTGTTCCTATTTAGCAGAAAAAACACCTGAGCTTCAGACAGCTTAAAAGAGCTGAATGGTCATTGATAAGGAAAAAAGAATCTTTTATTAATAAACAAGCACAAAAATAGCAGCAATAATCTAGCACAAAGATCCAAGAACCTAGAAAATCAGGTTGAGGATAAACCGATGAACAGTCAGCTAATACTGAAGAAATCAACTATTATAAATTAATCCAACATGATCACAACACGAGGCACTTGTATATCAAATCAGGTTAAGGATACACCCACCAACAGTTGCAGTTAAATACATAAGCTAATCCTTGAGAAATCCGCTACAATAAATTAATCCAGCATGATCCCATTAACAAATCTGGTTGGGCTGATATGTACAATCATGGCCTTCAGGGTGTTTGGCACTTCGACCTCTATATCACAACACAAGGCTCTTCTACACACACCCATTCTAAGTGCTTCAAATTTCGGTCCCCCCTGAATGCCTGTGAGTTATGACAATGACAGAATACTTCTATATCTGCCATGAAGAGGCAACCATAAAGTGGAGGCCACTTGGCACCAGTGTGTGTGTGTGTGTGTGAGAGAGAGAGAGAGAGAGAAAGAGAGAAGTATTTCAGGATGAGAAAGGAGGTTCTTCAAAGTAAAATTTAGTTTTCTTCAAGGTTTCACTTTTTTTTTTTCAATATCCTTAATTCCATATTTGAATTTTTATATTTTGACAGATCAGACCAATCTTTCGAAGCTCGATGACAAATACCAATGCCGATCCCAAATAAAACAAACTCATCAGACCAATTAAGCACCACAAAAAGCCTCACACTAAGTATAATATATAGAAGCACAACAACAATTCATATAATTATCAAACGATCAAAAAAATACTTCATATGCATACAAAATGTAGAAAAAGTCGGAAGTCCAAAAAATACAAGCGTATCGTCGACATAGCTTAACATAAATATGCATGTAAAATGAAAAGCAATTTAACATAAATAAGCACAGTTGTAT
The DNA here is from genome assembly GCA_001649415.1 of Musa itinerans. Lineage (NCBI taxonomy): Eukaryota > Viridiplantae > Streptophyta > Magnoliopsida > Zingiberales > Musaceae > Musa > Musa itinerans. The sequence goes on from LVTN01000171.1 coordinate 186,053, forward strand.
AAAGAAGTCCTGATATGCTTCGTAACACCTAACGTGTTAGAAAGGACATGCCAACTTTTGATGACTACACAGACCCGAAATAGACATGACACACACCACAAGCATTTTGAAGTGTCATAGAAGTCCTGATATGCTTTGTAACACCTAACATGTTAGAAAGGACATGCCAAGTTTTGATGACTACACAGACCTGAAATAGACATGACACAAACACAAGTGTCATATAGAGGCACTGACTAATGGTTCATGTAAGTATGCCTATAAGCATAAAAGGCTGCACACCCTTAAAAATATTTCCACATTAAATGAAGAAGCACCAATAACATGCCACTAGAGTTTAAACTGCTTGCTTGAGAAGATGAAAGGATTGATAGGATACATATCATCCGAAAAATGTAGGCATTCTGTAGAATTGTAAAATGTCTAGTCCAGTTACAGAAATGAGATTCTGCTTGCTCACAAGGAGAACAATTAAAAAGGTATGCAGAGGTTATTTTTCCATGGAAAAATAATATTTGATGCTCAGTGTGTTGTAAAAATATCACCCTGGAGAGCTGCAAAGGATCAGATGCAGCTCATATTTTGTGGAAAATTAACCAAAATTCCAGATAAAATGAGGGATGGGAAGCCTTTTATTTCACTGAGAAAATGAATGGAAGCTAAATTTTTCCAAGAATCCAAGAAATAGCTCCTCCAAATTTCAAAATTTACGAATAAATAAACAAATGCACAAGTTCATCCAAGAATATTGGTTCCGTTTCCACCAATCATAGGCACATAAAGATTAGATATAAATGTTTAAGAAATAAAAAATATCTGACAGCCATTCTCGATAAAACTGGAAGAACCAAGTACCTCTACCTGGTACGTAGGAGGATAAGCACCATAAGCAGTGCCCTGAGGAGCTGATGTGGCAACTTGTGGCTGACCATAATTACTATAACCTCCATATGCAGCATATCCAGCCTGAAAATTTTGTTTTGTGAAACCACATAAACATATAGGAGCAACAAACACTAAATAACACAACATAACCAATGAAGCAAAGCACATCAAAGCATCTGTAAGAAGGAACTTCGGAAGTTAACAATTAGAAATATCCTGGGATAACAAGATTGAAGATTAATAGCTCATGATCCATGTATACAAACATGATCGAGAAGTACAAACAAAAAATTGGTGAATTATCATTTTCAGTAAATTTACTTGAGGCTTTCGGGTGTCATTATCAAATTCAGGAGGCATGTTATGGTCACAAATTGTAAAAATACCAAAGCACTTATGCAGCCTCGACTTCCAGAAAGCACGAGAGTCAGAAATTCAAAGGCTGGAAAGACTAGAGAGATGCCATAGCTGCACAACCCATAATATTTAAAAGTGCAGGCACTATGAACAGTGCACCTGACTTCAGAAACCAGATAAAGCTGATGTAACATACCTGAGATGCATATCCAGGATTCCACTGAACCTGTGGTTGGGTTGTCGTTGGCCATACTGGAGCCTTTTGTCCATAACCAGCTGGCCACTGGCTCTGAGCATTTGGATAGGCTCCCATCACTGACTGACCTGGTTCTGAGAAGTTCTTAGCCATTTTAGCTTTGTCTGAAGAAAGAAAATCTTCAGCATAACGCTTTTTTGATACAAGCATGCTCTTCTGACGTTGAAAAAGCAGAGCATGCCGGTTGTCGGCCCTTTTTATCGACTGTGCATCTCCAAAGTGATCCAAAAACTGATAAAGAAAAGTTCATATAAGGAATGTTCTAAAACAAACTAAAACACTTGTACATTTGATTATATATACAAAAGTCAATTTATATGCAACAGATTGACAAGGACGGAAACATGAAATGAAGAAAAGAAAATGTGATCTTGTCATCAAGATGCAGAACTCTCTGCAAATGAGCTGTCTGTAATAATAAGAACTATGATGGGATATCCATCATCTTGCAAGAGCTATATCACATGAGTCCACCGAGTTGCGCCCAAAAATAGTGGCCTAATTATAAGCATATTTAACAACAGCAATATGTCTAACCATAAAGCTGACCATATACTACAGATGGCATATTTAACCCTGTTTTTCTCAGAATGGTTTGTGTTCGGCAAAATGTCAATCTTCCTATTCCCATTTAGCAACTCCAGAATCATAAACGTACATATACAATTACACCAAAACACAATAGCCTCCAGATGAGAGACAAAAGAAACTGAACTATCAAAATATATGAATGTGCAAGTAAAGAATCGTCGGTCAATGGAGTTTAAATTCCATGTGTGAATTGTAACAAGATAAACACATACAACTTCCTGAGTAGCCATCCACACAAGCAATTAACAAGATCACAAATGCATTAGAAGCACCAAAACTAGGGGATATACAAATAGTCGGTCTATTTTGATTCATCCAAAAAGAAGTAAATAAAAACCTTTAGATAATCAGAAGTTCAAAACACAACTTTCTATTTGTACTCAACCATACCCATGTCCTAGCTCTCTTTACTACTCAGGCTTCAGCAAAGATAAGTTAACATCAGCTGTACACAATTGAACATGATAAATCATGCTAATAAAATATGTACGGACTAAGGTAAATGAACATGAATTGATTGCCCATGCCTCATCACTCCTGAAGATTCTAGGACAGCCATATGAAATTTGGGGCTGGATCATTCTTGTTTAAGAATCTGACATCTTCTCATAATGTAAATTATTTTCTCATCCAAAGCCTCCAAAAATAAATTAAACACCAAAATTATTAAAATAGTGTAGGCTTTTAATAATACAGATCATGTAAATGGTAGTATCAGAAAATTTTGGATCGATGCCAATTTTTTTATGAGGATGTTACCATACCCATAATGGTTCGCTGCAAGCAGTAAATCCATCAAAGCATGAAAATATGAATAGATGTAACATGTAAGTACCCAAAAAACAACCTAAATGCACCATAAATTTCATGCCACATAGGAACATTTGCATGTGTTTCAAAAAGATGGTACAAATTAAAAACTAAATCGAACCACACTAGTTAGTATTTCTATTTTACCATGTTACTACTACATTGCTATAATATAAGAAACTAGCAACCACTTGATCGTGCTTTTAAAGTACTAAATTCACAACAAATACAACCATCTTTAAAAGTATTAGCATTTTTCTTATGGAATTAGTATATAGTTTTAAAAATCGACATTCTCCAAATATGCACAACATAAATTTCTAACCATGATGTGCCATGTGACAGAAAAAAATCTTGGCCCAAAAAAATCAGTCAGGAAAGTGAATAAAAGAATATCCCAGCAAATTACTTTCATGCTACTCAAACTGTTTACCGTCCCTTGATTCCGTAAAACCAAATAACATAATATAATGAGAGTAGTATGTAAAAACTACTGGTTGAGCAGTGTATGGACCACAAGTGGAAATTTAATCCCTCAAAGTAGCCTAGTCATAGACAATCAAGAAGTCAAACTTGTAATTTTGCTAAGATCTCCAAATATTCCTCAAATCAAAGGCATTTCAAATCATCAAGCCAATATGTATTCAGCTGAAACAAACATATGTCACTACATCAAAACCAGGCACCAGAAAGTATTGGCCACCAATATTCTCAAGAACCACATAATCTAACACTAGTTAAAAGATGAAATTATTGATTATGTAAAATGCATATTTAGGCCTCATAAAGGCAGTGCTCATATAGCAAAAAGCAATCAGTTCCTGACAGTCCACTAACTCAAGTTACTAAGGTTATACAAAATGATATTTGGGCCAAAAATATTCCATCAGGAGAATAATTAGGTAAATCTTTCAGGGTTACAGGGATCATTTACAGCCTTGCTCATAATACATAGATCCAAAAAATGCAAGTCGTGCTGTTTAATTCCAAATAAAATCCAGGACTGAACTGTTGCGTTCTGTTGAATCCCAAATACAGCAAGACTTCGTTGGCCAACATTTGGAACTTGTACCAACTCAAAATATGGGCCACCTCAACCGAGTCAAGCACCACCAATTAATTATTAAAACAAATAAGTGGAAATGTGTGAGCATCATCTAGATACCTGATATTCTATTTTGTACATACTTTTTTGTTTCAGCCACCATGTACAATTGTACATGTGTGTGATATTAATCAATCCAATCCAAGTCTGACAACAAAAAATTAGAATATGGTCTACAAAAGAGACAATAAGAAGATTCAGAATTACTCATAACCTAATATGACAAAGGAATGTATAGCATACTTCCAAGATATAAAACTAAATCATGTGCAATATGAGCAGGAAACCACCACCAAGTAAAACAAAGTAATAAATAGCCACTGGGAATTAGCATTATCAGATGCATATCAATCACATAAACAAATAAACTCGCACGAACATGTCAACCGAAATGTTCCATAACAAAAAAACTCAGTCTTGTGCAGGTAACCTACTCCTTGGTCAAATGCAAAATCTAATTGTGTTGATATAAAACTATTACCTCCAAGAGTATGCAAGAAATCTCTTCTCTATCAATGGTGCTAGCCAAGTTAGGATTCTCAGGGTTCGGGGTAATAAATTTCTCAACCAGTGAATCCAAATAATCAACACGTTTGGGTAATGGCTGTATCGACTCTAGGTGGATAACAGCCTGCACAGACAACAGGAACAACATTACCACACAACTCTGAGAAACAAGTTTACAATATGCAACCAAATCAAAATCTAACAAATAAACCTCAAGAACTGGTCTTGATAGTTGCATATTCTCAAGATGTCCAGATAAAACCTCCCTTGCTTTGTCTGCATCACCAACAACCTAAATAGAAGACACATAAACTTGACAATTAGTATTTTATAGATGATTAGTTAATGAAAAGGACAATTTTTAAATGGTTCCTGCCAAAAACAAAAAAACAACTTTACACTACAAGAGTACAGATAGCTTTCATTATTTAAATTCCAAATGCTACCTGTGATGGATGAACAATGATCAATTGCACATCAGTTGATTATCATATAAAAAGTGCACAATCATCCATTAAGAATGAACTGTATAATGCCCACTTTTTCAAAGCACTAAAATACAAAGTTTAGCCAAAAAAAATGATAAACTAATGCTGCATGATATTGAAGCCCAAAAGCTTTACAGATGATTCTTTCGTCATAGGTTATGCCCTTAAATATATTATAGAGAATCCAATACTTGCTTCTCCCTATAAACTCAAGTTTTTTGAGAAACTTGTAATTTGAGAATGAACCGCTTACCAAATAGAGAAAACGTGAGTATTGAACAAGCAACAACGGCAACAGTTGGGACTGCTCCTTTCCCTGTTCAGCGCTGATAGCTGTCTCATAAACAGAAAAGGCAGCTTCTTTTTCACCCTGTATACCATCAGAAATTCAGTTAAAATTGGGACAAGGTACAAAAAGTAGAAACTTCAATCTGGATCAATAAATACCAGTCGGTATTCCATGTTTGCATGTCTCACAAAGGCTTCCAACAGACCAGGAGAGACTTCAGAGTAAAGAATCTGATACTGTGTACGAGCCCCCACGATATCTCCACTTAATTCCTTGAACCTGGCAGCAAATAGATGAATCTCGGGTTGTTTCTGTCAAAAGAAATTAATGTAGTCAATTAAATTGAGATACAGAACAAATTTACAAACATAACAACACAACATCTTCACCTTAAAGAGAAAATTAACATATTAGTTCATCCTACAGTTAACAGTTTAAGATGTTACAACTTCTGACCAAAAAAGGCTTTTATTTCCAGCAAACATATTCACATAAAGAAAGTTGCACAAGAAGAGCTTTTACCTTTAAAAAAAGAAATTGCATATTAAACATAGAAACATTATAATTATGACTCGAGAAGTGGTTGTATATCAGTGGCATGCTTGTTCGTATATGTTCTTTGTCAAAAAAGTATGCCATTTATCAAGTTGAGACTTTCAAATTTAATATCACGTTGATCAGTTCTGAGACATAACAACACTGTATACTATTGCTGCCTTAATTAAGAAGATGCAGATAATGCAAATTTTGTGCAATTCAACATATTCAAAAAGATAGAAATAAAGTGTTTCAATACAAAAAAAACAGACATGCAAGACAAATAAGACACTTAATTAATTTAACACAACATTCCATGTTTAAAAGATTCCCAATCTTGCTATAGAGCAAGGAGCATAAAGATCAAATGTGAAGTCTTAAAATGAAGACTTTATGTACAACAGCAAATCCATGACAGATGTTAGCTATTAAGATATTTTTACAAATCGTGACAGCAGAAGTTTGCATGCAGGTATGTTAAAGTCCACAACAGAATGTACTGGTCGTTAAGAAACTGGAGTAAAATGCATCTTGTAAATCAAACAAAAACCAGTTGATGAAAAACATATGATCCACAGAACAAATGCAAATAGATCCATAAAACAGACGCATAGAATGTAGCAAGATTAGTGACAAAAACATATATATATATATATATATATATATATATATATTTCAAGCAGAGGTCTACCTTTACAAAGACTTGTGTTGCCCGAGCAAGGGCATTATTTGCAAGCTCCATGCTTCCACTTGCTTCCATGCATAGGACATAACGGGTCCAAAACTCCGGATAGTTGGCACAAGCAATCAGACATCTTTCATACAACTTAACAACCTGAAATAGCATATATGTAAGATATGAACAAGAAAGGAGAACCTTATTTCAACATTCAAGAAAGAAAGCATGATCACAACAAAGAGAAGGAGTACTCCATTAGCTGATCAGGGAGGCCCCTCTTGAAAGAGGGACCAACCTTGCCTGACAGATAGATGGTTAGGGGGTAAGCAAATAGCAAAGACCTGCATATATGAGATTCAAATTTCAAAAACAGATATTTATGCAACACTTGATGAACCCAGAATGTCAACTGACAAATAAGAGTTCAAAGTACTTAGCCTCATAGAAACCAAACAACATGCCACGCTTTATCCTCAGTTCAATACCCCATTTTTAAAAGGTAGCTTCATCGAACATACTAGCCAATAAAGCATACAATGCAGCCAATATGACTGAACTGTAAGTTCATAGTCATTCCAAAAAGAACTGGAAGAATAAAAAACTTTGAAGCAATAGATCAGATAAAAGAAACAAAATTAACTACGTACCTTGTTGAAATCATCCCCTCTCTCAATAAAGTCAAGATAGTTGTGCCAGTTTTCAAGCTCTACATCATCAAGAGGCCTGACATGGAAGTATGGCCTTCTAATAGCTGTTTCAAAACCAATGATCTTAGAATCGAACTCTTTAGCTTTCTTATACATCTCTTCCCTAATTGCAATATACTTCTCCAACTCCTCTGCTTCTGTTAAACCTGCACTTACGGGTTTAGAAGATTGTTCTACCCCATCATCACGAACTTCATCCTCAAGAGCATGTCCACCAGTCTCCAAAGTGGAAGCCACCACAGCAGCTTCCTCTGCAGTTCGTATCTCTGATAAAGGCCGACTGGCTGCCAACTCCTTAAAGCTGAATGTAAAGTTTCAACAATTCACAAATTTAGAAGGCCACATCAGAGCAATATCATAATAATAATAATAAATTAATAGCATGGATGGCATCACTAGGTCCTTCAAAACCCGATTCCCTAAAGATCTATCAACATAACATACCACTGTACAGTCAATGTCATGATACACAAACACCATGTGTTACAAGTTTTAAATAAATATACAATATAAAATTAAGAGATGGTACTCATTTGACCGATATGAGATTGATCATGATGATGAAGCATATGATCTTGTAGTGTCAACTTTTCCAGTCTATATTGACAGTATAGAGATAAGCACTACAAGTCTACAACAATGCGAGCAAGATCACGTTGGACAAAAATCTTGCAGTACAGAACTATAGGGCCATAGGCATGCTAACAAAAAAAATCAAACAAAAAGTCACCAAAAATTACCAGTTAAAATAGCGATCTAATTGCTGAATGGGATTTTCCAGAATCCTTGTATATATCATGGCTAGATTACTCCAGGCCTGATGTGATTCTTCATATCTGATGTATTCATCCCACAGCTGGTATGACTGATAATCTGTCCCAACATATGCCAATCCTCGCTCAAACAGCCTAAAAGACAAGCAGAGAGGTTAGTGCTTGAATCAGTATCCAAAACTAGTGGTTATGAACCATAGTTGAAAAGGAAAAGAACTCTATTTTTGGAAGGGGTAATGCAGAGATGAGACTCTGGAAATTGGCACAAATGCATTGCATTTACCTTCCAGAAACAACCGTATACCATCCTGGGCATGGAGGAAAGTGTAGCGGTCATCTTAGCCCATAACTGAGTGTCATCTTCAGAGCAGCAATTTTGACTAATGTTGCACCCATGATAGCCTCAAAAATGAAGGTTTACGTAGCAGTAATTCATGAACTACCCTATCTACTATATGAACCTTTTGAAAAAAAGAAGGGTAGGAACAGAATGAAAATTAAGAAGAAAAGTATATAGTTTCAAAAAAAAATTCTCAAGTGGTCAAACTCAAACAAAGAGCTAGCACAATAGAAAGCATTTCTATGGTGCATCCTTCAGCAAACCTTCCCTCCAAGGCAAGATTGTTCATGCATGCAGAATAAGGTTAGAGGATACAACTACACTCACTAAAAACCAAAAACAGCAAAAGATTATTACTGAATATTTCTATAGCAAACGAATCTTATGACAGTTACCTTCGTATAATATCCGGATCTTCATATGTTGAAATTGCAAAAACTGCATAATGCAACCAAATTTCTACTGAGTAGGTCACTGCAAGAACAGCCCGTTCATAAACCTCCACAACCTGGTCAACACTGTCCAAACGTCCCTCATGATCTGCATATTTCTTCCAGTAGCCATAACATAGAGGAAATTCAGCCAAGAATGCATCATATACTTTCCGAATTTTGACAATGTTGTTCTGCAAATAACATGTAAGAATAGCCATATCAGTTAAAATGAAAACTGTAAGGCATATATCTCATCCAATATGATTACATTGAATTGACATAGAACAAGTGCAGTATGGTCTCTATGGAACTAGGTCTCCATAAATGAGTTAATAGTGGGTGACTCATTTACTGAAATTCTGATCGCAGACCTGTCTATGAGATTATAATGTGTTGTAAAAATGGAAGTCAGTAAAGCATGTTATCCTAAAATCTCAAGTAATATTGTATTAATAAGAGAAGGATTGAGAAGATCTAAAATTAGAGTCATCAAGAGAAATTTAGAGAATGACTTTAGATTAAGTAGGACCAAAATTGAATACAGTATATGTTACATTAGAACACAAAAGAGAGGAATTAACTGTACTACCTTAAATAGAGATCAAAGAGAGGTTGGTATAAAAATAATAAGAATGATTTTGGTGGCCCTTGAATCTGCCATGCATTAACCTCATTATCCTAAAAAACATATCAAAGGCACTTAAAGCCCAATGGAGGGAATAATCCATAAAGGGATCCCAATTAGTTCCAATAAATGGCTTATTTTTGACACTACCTCCATGGATTTTATTTTTTTTATTTTCCTCTAGACAACAAGAAATAAATTTCGAACATAATTGTACATTACCTTTCAACCCACATCTGAAAAAAGAGACTAGTAATTATCATGCACTGCAAATGCAAGGAAAATACACATGCAAATTTGAAAAGCAAGCAAATAGGTCTTTGGTCTTCCGTATCAGCATGTCCAAAGTCCAAAAGCAATCACCATAATATGAAAATTTTTAAAATCAATTAATTTTCACAAAAAGGACCAGGTAAAGAATAGGGAAAAAAAGAATAATAGTGCAATCAATTTCCATCCAACAAAATGACTCTTAGTACAATCTCTTACTTTTCTGGGGCTACAAGAGCAAATAAGAGGTTAACTTACAAAACCAATCAAAGCTATTACCAGAAGCAATAAAATAACAACTTGAAAGATAGCACAGTCAACGATAAGTTATATAACATATTATTCCTAATATATCAAAACCTTAGAGCTCAAGAGGTGCATAAAGAGAGAAAAGGAAGAAGAAATTAGATAAAGCAGACCATTAGGAGAATACATAAAGATGAGTACCATGGTAAAAAAAAATCAACTTTCCACTCCGAAACTGATGCAAAACTAAGATAAAGCAATAACCTTTCTTAAAGTCACTAGACACACCCAATCTTCACCATAAACATAGACCACAAACACTCTTCAACTAATCCAGATGATAACCAATTCTACATCAAATGCCCTCTCATTTAAGTGCAATAATAGCTATGAACTGTACAAACAAAATTCAAATTTCCAATAAAACTAATATTTAATTTGTGAAAAAATCCATGAGGCAACACAACCTCAAAATAAGCTTAAAATTCAAAAAGACTCTATACTAGAAAAGCTAGTAGTCATTGACACAAATAACAACCACATTTACAAATTCAACATGTGGCTCTATCCTATCCGTCTGAATCTTAGCTTCCCACTCAGTTGCCCTATTTAGGTCCATAAATTAGAGAATCTCAGCATAATTATACTGTTACGTTGGCTATTTATGATTCTCAACAAAGGACTATTAGTTCCTGCTACATGTTTTATCTGTTGCTGTCTGTACCATGGGAACACTGTTTTATTGGTTATCCAATTAAGAATGAGTATATGGCTACATGTTTTATTGCAGTATCTAACAAATTATAGACATCACTTATGTAAAATGAGTCCATGAAATACTAAATGAACTAGCTCCAGTCAAGTGCATATTTAACAAACAGAAGTATTTTCAGATAACAGAAGAACCACATACCTCAGCGACTTTCTCCGTTTCCTCAATAAGTGCTGTCCAAGAATTGAAGTCTAAGCAATTAGCTCTAACCATATTCCACAACCTATCTTCCTCGGCGGAATACACTGCTGTAACAGGAAAAGGTATAATAAGTTAAATTTTACACTAGATGCAACAAGATAGAAAAGTTAATCAAAAAGGACACCAGTGCAACAACAACAAAAATATACAAAGTACATTCAAGAAAATGAAAATTTAATCATCAAAATGTGGAAAGGCTCAGTACCATCCTCATATGCTTGCTGAACAATGGCTCCACTGGTGTCAGTAGGCACGCTTCCGTTCTCCATAGCTCCAGCAGATTGGTAATTTGCCATTTCATTAATACTTCCATTAGCAGCATCATACCCAACCACCTGTGTCGAGATACCAGCCATATTTTCATGACTAACTGTTGCAGCACTAGCATTGGGTTCATATACCACACCAGTTGCAGCTTCTTGTGAAACTGATTTTAAATCATGAGAGTAGGTATTCCCATCATCAGTACCAGAACCATGTAGTGAAGAATGAGCAGTAGCACCAGATGATACAGAATGAACAAGGTTGCCATCACTCATAACACTGTCGGAATTGGTTGCCATGTTCTCAGCAGGAACATGATCTGAAGAAGTATATTCAGTGACAACGGATGCTTGATAGAGTAAGGGTTGACTGCCTTCCATCCTACACTGCCAGCTAGCCTATCTAGCTATCAAAGACATGTCAGTGACACATGAATGCAAAGTGCACGACAAAAACTCGGTATTAGATGTTGGAGAATGTAAACAGAAAAGGGACAATAAATTGACTTAATCCATCACTACTATAGAAAAATAATGCAGATCAAAGACAGATTCTAGGCAAATTAAGTAATGGATCAAGACTAAAATTAGATATACAATCCATCTTAATGGAAACAAAAAAAATAATGGCATCACACGTTTTAACACAAAAAAGTCCTTCGAGATGCACCAATAATGACTATACTTTCGCAAAATATCAGATGTCCTGTTTTACTTAGCAAAAAATACAATATCGTAGCTATATTAGAATCAAATTTTACCGGTTTACAATCCTTCAAACGAAAAGCAACAAGCCAAGAAACCAAGACTACATATAAGGTGAGATATAAAGCGAAAACGTTGCAGCATCCATTTGTTACTCGTTTGCGGTGTTTACACACACAAGGGAATTCGTGCACATGAGCGCAATTAAGAGAAATAAGATGATCGCGAAGAGTTAAAGCCAAATATAGGTAACACCGACAATGATCTTGCAAAGACGATGGATTCTTTATGTCATACATCCAAGTATAATCTAAATCCTGACAATTTTTCCTAACTACTAAGGATTACACGATGATAACTTAAAAAGAATCACAGATTTAACCCCAAACAAAGAAAAAGTGATAAACGAAGCCAGACTCTTTCGATATAAATCTTAAACCTACAACATAAATAGGGCTAAACAAGACATTCGCAACAACTGGATCATATCCAGAAGACAGAACCCTAACCCTAGCCTAGCGAAGACATTTGTTGAGAGAGGTAGTACCTGCAGAAGAAACTAGGGTTTGAGGAGTTCGATGTCACGGCGAGATACAGAGGCGCAGCAGCAGCGGCGACACGGCAGCTGCAGCGGCGACAACGAGACAACAGCGCAGCCGAGCGCGCAAGCGGGGGTAGAAGCAGAGCAGACCAGTAATCGGTGAGAAGCCAATCGCGATGGATCACAAGGCTTGCCCCATTAGGGCTTCCGTATATATAGACATATGCACGCGTCACTAACGAACAGATCCGCACGCACATGGCACGTGCTTAGTGATAAATTGCTGCTTGAACCCAACCTGACCCACGGTCAACATTTCTGGCGGCGTATGCAGCCCAATGAGCAACGGATCGTTAACACAAACTAGATCCAATTAAGTATACCTGTATTAATACTAAATTCATATCTGTGATCGGGTTAACATTGTTGGTCTATATAATGTTCATCGTACAATTAGCCTAGTTTGGTTCATGACGATCGGAAAGATAAAAGAAAATAAAATGCGTGAATATGTATTCATCCATGGTTCTTGCATAAAACATGTTAATCTGAAGAAATATATATATATATATTTCGATTCCAAAAGGGGTCTTCGATCGTACCGTTAAAACTTAACTACGCTATATGGAATCGATTGATCGTCGCTAGGATTCAACTCAATTTAATTGTATGTGGATATCTTTGCTTCGAACAGAATAGGAATGAATCAACATATGCTTCAATGACAAATCGAGGTTATGCACGGAAAAAAATAAACTAATAACTAATTTGAAAAACCAACTCGTGAGGTTGAAAGTAGACACCAACTTAGTTATTGGTCACAGTCGAACTGATATAAAAAAAATGGATATTAAAATTAAATATTTTATATGACCATTAAGTATGTTTCCATAATGATTTGACGGATGAACAGTATACATAGTGCCTTCTCCAGACATGGAATGATTTAGAAGGATCCAGACCGATACGAGTCACGTGACACTTGAAATGAGCAGTCTTGTATGAACTCCCCGGTCGAATCTCGCAAGAAGGTGAATTACATACAAATTCCAAACGCGAGAGGATTTGGAAAAGCAAACCAAATTAACCATCACCTTCAAATGATGGCAAAAACTATGCTAACAGATGTATGCGCAATACGTATACGCGAATGACTATTAAACCTTACAGTAAGATCGATGCTTTCGAAAATTTCCAAGTAGCCAAGATGTAATGCACGACTAATTATAGATCGGCTAATGTGGTTACACTTCTTTAGTATTATTGTTTAAATTTTTTATAATTATTAAAATGAAATATTTAAACCTATTTACTGTAATATCATCGGTTTTATCGATAAATATTGTAATATCATCGGTTTTATCGATAAAAGATACAACACATGCATGAATGACATAAAAACTATGGGTAAAAAAATAATTTCAATAATGATGATGGACAATGATACTATGGGTGATTATTATATTGGTGGTTGATGAGAACGGTATAATGATCGACATTATCGATATTAATTAGAATATCGATGACAAGGAAGAAAATGAGGTATTTGCATCGGAGCCACACCGCTCTACCTCCTCTTCTTCCTATAATGTCACTTTGCATTTATGTCATTGTTGGAGGAGGAAGAGGAGATAGGTGAGGTACTCTGGTCACCAACGATGAGGAGGGAGGAGGAAGAAGAGACAGGTGAAGTAGAGCGATGCAACGTAAATACCTCACTTGCCTCCTTTTCCTCTTCCGATGCCATACTACTTTACCTTACTTGTCTCCACTTTCTCCTCCAATGCAGATATAGAGCAATGCCGGAGGAGAAAAAGGAGGCAGAGCAATGTGACACCAACGCAAATGCTTTACTTGCCTCATCTTCCTCCTCTGACGTCGATGAAGATGCAGAGCAATATTAGAGGAGAAAGAAAAAGTAGAGCAGTGTGATATCGATGTAAATGCCTCACCTCCCTCTTATTCCTCCTCCGACACTAACATAAATGTCTTACCACTCTACCTTCTCCTCATCAATGTTCAGATCAACATCAGCAAAGTCGATCATTGCATCGATCTCGTCAACCACCACTATAACTGTCACCCATGAGGTCATCATCCACCACCATTATTGAAATTATCTATTTGTTCATTGTATTTGTGTCATTCATGTACATACTATCATATACTATATTTTTCATCAATAAAACTGACAGCATCATAGTAAATAAAGTTAAATGTTTCACTTTCATAATTATAGGAATCTTAATATAAATTATTTAAATATAAAGACTATAATATTAAATAGATCTAACTATAATGGATAATCTATAATTAGTTATGTATTGAACCAATAGATAGTATAATCATACAAACAAAAAAAGGCACAATGAGATTTAAATAAGTTTGTTATTTGGGTTCAAATAAAATATTTGAATCCCATTAGACACTTATAAATTCATTAATTGCTCATATTAAAAATTTAGATTTCTTTTTTTATAAATAGTAAGTGGTGATGATAAAATTTAGTATTTAAATCTTATTATTAAAGTCAAAGCATTCATCAACATTGGCATATTGGCATGGCCAGCGGGTTGACCAATATTTTAGTAATAAGTGACTATCAATCGAGCAATAAGATTGACACTTTTGACTGCCAAGCAAAATGAATATCAATCCTCAATAAATAAAACATATAATTAGATTCGTAAGTATGCATTCGATTCTTAAAAATATAAATTAATCCCTATGGCTCTCCACCATATTATTAAAGGCCTAAGACCGTTACCGTGAAAAAGATATGCCACTTATCAATCACCCGAATTACTCATCTTAATATAGCTTTTATAAGACTAGACATCATGTGCATTTATTAAATCCTTTTTGTTAATTTAAGCAACGATTGATGTTTGTCGAACATTTTCTCGATATAATTTTTCAAATATCCAAATACGTGATTATGATACTCTATCCAGTTTTGCCAACTATATTCTCAAGAAAAAAAATCACAATCAATTTCTAAATCGGATAATCAGATTTCTCTAAATTTGATTTTTTAAATATATGATTTGACTATTATTACATAAATGGATCAACATGACAGCAATGGCAATGACCTGATTCAAAATAAGATCGGTTGCGATTCCAAGATACTGCATCCTGTAAATGATGAATGACCTGAATCCGACCCGAACGATGGGTTTCTGATGATCCACTTGCACAGTTGTCCTTCCTTGATTATTTCGTCGCTTTGCCAAACGATTGTATTGTTCTGGCCGTTCGCAGCTTGCAGGAGCAAACTTTGCAGGTCATACTGCCGATGCTCCGTCGAATCATCGCACAGGTAGTTTCTGACTTCACATAAATCATTATTTGGGTCCAATCCGATGAGATATCTCACCGGGAGCGTTTCACGGATCAATGGTAAAGATCCTTCGGCCTCGAGCGCTCCAGGAAAATCGCGTTCAGGTCGCTCCGCTCGTGACTAGCGAAGCAAACTGAAGGGCCGACGAAGATATTAGAATGAAACCAGAAAGGGTGGCCGGAGAAGATCCCGGAGACGAATCCGAATCTTTCACCGCTCTTTCCTGGGAATTTCTATCGAATTTGAACCCGGGTTTCACCCTTTTGACGATCGACCCGCAGAGAGCGGTCGATTCTTGTTCTCCCTTTCTTCGATCCGGGGTTTGATTTGAGGGGGCTCGTTCGGAGGGTAAGGACGTGGATATCGATACCCTTCGCATGCGCGATGAGGGCGAAAATGACGTCGTTTTATCAGGGTCACGTTAATGCGACTCAGGTAACCTAATCGAATGCCTCGAAAGAATTTACTCAATTTAGCCTTTTATTTTTTTTGCACCCAATAAGTAATTTGTGATACTTTTTGATTTCCGGTGATAACGTCAGGTAGGGACGTCCTTTGTGTGTCAGTACTATCAGATTCTTCAGCAGCAATCGGAGTTAGTCCATCAGTTCTACACGAATTTTAGTTCCACGGTGCGATGTGATGGGCAACGGAGTCTGCTCAAGGGATGATGGTAAATTAAATTTAAACTTGAATTTCCTCTGTAGCTAGATTGGATTTTTTATCCTTTATTTAGTATATTTCATGGCTACAATAGCTTTTGTGGGCGGTTTGCTGTTCAGTAGCCTTAGGAAAAAGGGAAAAGAACAATGTATATTCCTACTTCATCTTAATTGTTGGTTGCTGATTATTCCCCGAATTATCTCAATGTTAAGGACATATGCAATTCTTGTAATCTTATTTTGTTTACATGTGTGCTTGTGTGTTTTTCATTTTTCTCTAAAAGCAAAATGGTGGAACCTTATTGATTTGTTAACAGTTACGCGAGATATATGTGGCAAATATTGCAATTGAAAGGTATCATCCACATAATTTAAAACAATACAAGACTAGTGGTAGTTTTTGTTAGATTAGTGCTCTTGTGGAAAACTAGGAACAAAATACCACAATGCACTAGCCAACTACTAAGTATATGATCAATTTATATCTTAATTTTTCAAGATATTAGTGATCTCTAATATTGTAATGTTTTTTTGCAAGTTGGTTATTGTTTTGCTTGGTTAGCAAAAAAAAAAACATAAATCTTTTGTCAATTTCCTTTGGAAGTAATTTATGAAGTACAATCTTAAAATTCTTGTTCTACTTTCGAATGAAAGGCTCTTATAACAATTTTGCTAACTTGAAGAACTGTTGGGCCTTTACAGTGAAGCCTTTTTATTGTCGGAATTCTTTTGATTTAAATAAGGTCATTTAGATCTTGGCTAAGTTCTAAGTAGATATTTGTTATATTTGTTCAATCGATTGTCTTGCCGGACAACTAAGAATTTATGGAGGTAGCTAGGAAATTAATATAGTCTGGCAAGAAGTCTCCTTAACATATATGCATGCTATCTTTAATGACTCTCCCTAATTTTATTCTTTACTAAATATTGTATCATAGGACACCGTGGATGACCATATGACAAATATCATTAGTAATATTTTTTTTCATGAAACAAGAGCTTGTTTTCTCCATTCTCTTGATTGGCTTTCAAATTAGCTAAGCTAATGGCAGATGCAGTGGCTAACCAGCAATTTTGGTGCATGGCACAATACTCCTGGCAGTTCAATTGTTTGGTTGTGGTTTATCACCATTTAGCTATGTGTTGCCTCCATTGTGGTGGATATAAGGTTCATTGTAACTTTGTTATGAAACTAAAGATATCCATGGTTTGTGCAGCTAGCTTGAGGTTAAGGCAAATATGGATAGGGTCCTAGACTTAGGGTTAGATGTAGCTAAACTCCAGATACTTTTATCAGATTGTTAACTTTTGTTCAAGATGGCTGGATAAGATTTCATAGACATGCAATTATAATGTGAAATTAGAGTCTTTATATGTGATTCTTTTGCAACGTTTTAAAATGCAGTTATTTCACTTACATATGAATGTGCAGTCATAAATCTATACAACCTCAATAAACAATGTTATCATCCATGTGGAATATATCATACATATGAATATGTATACAATGAAAAAGTGATTGCATAAAGTAATTTACATTTCCTTATTATTTATGCTTCAATTATTACCATAATCTTGATACTATTAGATATGGTCCACTATGGCATTCATTACTTGAACATTTTCTCATTTTATAGAACTTATCACTTAAATTAATTTTTTAAACAAGTATTAATATCATCTTATAAATTATTGATTTGGTCTTGACATTCATTTACCTATTAGTAATTTTGACTTGATTGTATAATATTAATGCTTGATTAATATTATTTTGAATAATTTTGGTTGAATCTGTATGTGCTTTCATATGCTTCCATGTATTGTTTGTGCAGTAAGCAGTACCTTGACCCTGCATGACATGGTTGCTCTTTAAATTATTGACTTTTTGTGATGATATATATATATATAT
>LVTN01000171.1:204556-278635 GCA_001649415.1 Musa itinerans
GTATGTATATATATATATATATATATATATATATATACATATACATACACACACACACACACACACACACACACATATATATATATATATATATTGTCAATTGTCCTTATTTCTGTTCTTGTATCTTATTCTCCTACATTCTCCTCCATATGCTCTACTACAGCGAACAGTCTGCTTTCCAGTATGGAAATTAGTCCAACAGACTACCATCCAAATCCATCCAGATCACTCGGACCTGTTGTAATTTATTTAACATCCAACTAGACAGTGATCCATGGCGAGGACTCCTTGTAAATTGTAGCAAAAATCAAAATTCTCCTTTTTGTGAACAAAATGATTACTATATTTTTTTACCATCTATAGCAGCATCTTTTCTGTCTTTTTTATGTCTGAATGATTAACCACATCTTTTTATATAATGGCTGATCTTCCAAAGAAAAGTGGATGAGGTGTTGTTTTCGACACATTTTCTTCACCTTAACATGCCATCATTCTTTTATGCTTGTCAATAAATTGTTTTATGTCAACAGATTAACCTCCTAAAAGATTGTATGGCATTCTTTGCATTTATTGATTGGAGGTCAGATGAATTCATCCTTATTTATGTTTGTGCCTGGGCCTGACACATGTAACTCCTTTTGCTCACTGCTACAATGGTTTAATATTACTTATGAATTTTGATTCTGGTTTACCTGTGTAAAATGTTATATACCTTATCTGTTTTCTGATGTCCTTTTGTGCATTCCATGTTGTTGATGAACTCCTATCCTGGACTACTTTCCTGAGATACATATTGGCATGCATATTTTTTTCCCATTGTCAATACTTTGCTGGCAAAGTCTATACTGTTTCATGAAGGTGATTTTGATCTGCTTCACTGGCAGTTGATTCACCAGCCCCGGTTTCTTTCTATATATTCTTTATAATAGTACTCTTTAGTGAAGTAATACAAGCTGTGTAGCATCATTTTGTGGATTTGCTTAATCCCAAATTTCATGGTCAGTTATGATAATTTCTTTTATTTTCTGGAAACCTATTGCGGCTGGTAAACAACATGCCATTTTTCACCTGATTTGTTTTCTGCAGGAAGGAGCAGAGGAAGAGGTATATCAGCCTGAAATTTCAAGAGACAATTGAGTGGTGCGGGCATAAGGTTTACAACAGCCGACCAAGAGGAAATGATAACCTCCAGCAGATTCCGAGCCAGCAAAGGGGCATCTTGGGCAGTCAAGCTCCAAGAAACCTTGTGGAAGCTTTATCATAGATATTTAGTATGTTGGTGCAGGCATATACCATTATCTTTCTTCTCGGTTCTCTATCAAAAGTTTCAGTGAGGTTCTTGATCTCTCCTTTTATAAAATTCTAATTTTGTGGTACCATTTGATTAGCTAGTATAGAAGCATCTCAATGTTCCAATGTTTTTGCTTTAGCTAACTTTCTTCTCTTTCCTTTTTTTTTTGTTTATCAAAAGGTGAGGACTTATGCAGTAAAACCAGTAGATTAAGGGGGACGAAGGAGGTGCTCGACTGCATGCTTTATCAACTGTAACATTATTTTGATGCAAAATATGCATCTTTGGCGGTTTCTGGTTTCTTATACAACTTATTTAGCTTTTATTTTGTGATGATAGGCTGGGTGGTCTTTGAGCACTCCCTGATGCCTTCCATAATCGAGGCATTCTTGGGTGATTAGCTTATTGAATATTCTGCTGTTCGATGCCAGCAGTGTCGGTGGCTTGATTGGTATCTACAGATATCTAGACATGCATATAGTTCCCATTCAATTTTTTTCGTGTGAAAGTTAATAAGAATAAATGGCAGGACTCGCTTTCATTCTTGTACTGCCTTATTAATGATTGTATTAGGTGTGACAAAACATCTCCCGGAGTTGTCTTGTTCTGCATGTTCAAAGATGTCCTAGATAGCTTGGTTGCAAGAGTTGTTGGTTATTGACGGGTTCGGAGTGAGTCTGGGATTTTGGGTGCTTGTGTTTTATTTCGTTTTTAACAGCCTAGTGTCTTTTGTTTTTCTCTTTGCAAAGGATAACAACTCGAGCTCAGGACTTAATTATTTTTACTCGCTTAGTTCTTCTAAACCAATTTTCCAAGTCCTGCTATTTTGGAAAATAAATAAGATGTGTGAATTGATCTGAAATAAATGATCGAGTAATGTTGGTACAGCTTTAAGTTAACACGGAGATATATACGGAAGTCAATTGCTTACACTTTAATCGTATGAAGAATCTTCGTGAATGCTTGATATGAGCCTTTTGTGGAATTATTGGGTAACTAATCTTTCTCATAGAAACTCGAAAAATCCCTAGGGTGATTTGTTTTCTTTTTTTTCTCCTGCAGTTCTACCAAAATTAGCGTCTCCAAACTGATACGCTCCCGGGAGAGGCAGAGGCGGCCGCCGAGGAAGTGGGAGGCGAAAGTTATAGTGGCGACGTCGGGGAAGCAGAAGAGGAGGCGGCGGCGGCGACGGCTTGGCGGTGCTGTAACAGTCTGGACATCGATCCGGTGATCGGCACCGCCCTGGTTGATGCATAAGGTAAATCTGGTTCTGCCCCTGCGGCCGGGATGCTGTTTGATGAATTGACAATTGATTCCTATCTGGTCACGTGAAATGCAATGTCAGGCGCGTACGCGATACAGCGTGACACTTCCAGAGGACGATCGAACTGTGCGACCTCTTTTATTGAGGTGCTCACTACCTGTGGCGATGCTGGATGGGCGGACGAGGCCGATATAATTACGTTGATATGATGGTATGTGCTCACTCGGACACGCTTGGCTGGTACGTCGGCCACTATTTATATGCATACATATTATTCGTCGGTGTCGAAAAGGGTTGAGTCGCTGGGAAGTCGACAGAGAGGAGGGACGTGGAGCACAGGAGGGCAGTGGGATGCGTTGGATGGAAGCCACGAGGAGGAGCATGTCTTTATTGAAGGACACAATAAGCAAGGCAGAGATTTATGTTTCTTCCCATCGTTCACACCCCACATTCACAATACTCCATTTTTCCCGGTTCTCCTACGTCTTTTGACTGGTTACCAAGGGAATAGTAAAACTAAACTATTATATGAAAAGAAGATGACTGGTATGTATAACTGGCAACTGGCAATTTCCAAGTCAAAAGTTCGACACAGTACTATAAAATGTCCCGAGTAATCCTCCGCAAAGCACTCATTTCAAAGCAAAAGTTGTTGAAGATAAAAGGTAACCCACTACATCTTCCTCCGCTTAAAGGTAACTGAGAAGGAGAAGGTTAGAATAAGAGCAAAAAGTAAGCGACAGATGCACAAGAGGGACATTCCTCGACAGAGATCGAGGGAGAGGGAGAGACAGACGAGAGGGAGAGAGTGTGCGAGAGAAGGGAAACCCTGGTAGATGGGCATTTCTGGAGCCCAACACGTACACCACCGCCATCGCCACTCCCTTTCTCCTCTCCAGATCTCTAAAACCCCATTTCCACTCCTTACCATAACCCTAACACTTGTGTCTCTTCTCTTCCTCTTCCCCGCCGTCGCGGGTGACCTCTACTCCCTGGTCTACAAGGGCTGCGCCAACCAGACCCTCTCGGGTAGTGGCTCCGCATACATGCAGCCCCTCGCCGCCCTCTCCTCCGCCCTCACCGCCCGGGCTGCGTCCGCCAAGTTCTACAAAACCACCACCTCCTCGGCCGGCGGCGGCCAGCCCCTCTTCGGCCTCTTCCAATGCCGCGGCGACCTCCCCCCCTCGGACTGCTCCGCCTGCGTCGGCCGAGTCCTCCTCATGTGGGCGTCCCTCTGCGGCACCGCTGCCGCCGCCCGAGTCCAGCTCAACGGGTGCTACGCTCTCTACCAGGCCTCCGGCTTCCCCCAGGTCTCCGGCACCCAGATGCTCTACAAGACCTGCGGTTCCGGGCGTGGCGGTGGTGGCTTCGAGGTGAAGCGCGACACGGCCTTCGCCCAGCTCCAGAGCGGCGTCGCCGGCGGCCAGGGGTTCTTCGCCACCAGCTACGCGTCCGTCTACGCCATGGCGCAGTGCGAGGGAGACCTCTCCGGCAGCGACTGCAGCGAGTGCGTCGCCCAGGCGGTTCAGAAGTCGGAGGTGGAGTGCGGCGCCGCCGCCTCCGGCCAGGTGTACCTCGACAAGTGCTACATCAGCTACAGCTATTACGCCAATGGCGTACCTCACGGCGACAACAACAGCGGCGGAGGAGGTGAATGCTCTATTTATTCCCTCGCACTTCTTTTATATGAGATGTGGTTCGAAGTTTCCTTTATTCATTCCCTTTTGATTTGGTTATTATATAATTCCAACATTGCCTTTTCATTCCTTTAATTATGCAAAGTGAAGTTTGTAATGCTTCGATGTCGCATTGCATCTGATTACTTATTTACTTTCTTTTGATATTTCATCTTCTACATATTTGCTTCATTTTCTCGGGAATCAGGGCAAACAGAGAAGACAGTGGCCATAGTGGTGGGAGGGGCAGCAGGGGTTGGGTTCTTGGTGATCTGCTTGCTGTTTGCCAGGAGTGTACTGAAGAAGAGAGATGGTGAGGATCACCATGAAGAAATAAATAGGTTCTTTTACTTGTCATGTTGCCTGCTTTACATGTGTCTTAAGGAGTAACTTCTCTTGGTTTTAACAATCAATTGCAGATTATTGAAGGTTGGTGGTGACTGGTAATTGGTGGGGCAGTAATAGAGGAGTAATTGAAGGGAGATGGAGTTTGGAGAGGGGATTGTGTCCTTTTAAAGGGTTGGGCTTCACAGAGGAGGGAATGGATGTTTGTCCATTGGGAATGGATTCGTGGCTGGAGCACAGAGGGGTCCTTTGGTTGTTTCTTTTTATATGGGTTTCATCCATCATGTCAGTGAGGGGGGGGGGAATAATGGATGTCGGGTCCAATCTGCTCTCACTGTGGGGAGATGCACCTCTCTTCTTTTTCAATCATCATCATGTTTATCGGTCCCACATAGAGGGATGGATGTGTATACAGATTCAAGAGATTATTTTTGACAGAAGACGTTCTCGAGTAAATTTTACAGAATCCCTTTCTACCTGTTTCAGGGCTTTAATAAGTGTGCAAACTTTTGGATCATACCAATCAGCATTGAAAGGTCAGTCACAGGATTATACTCTTTTTGAGCTTTGTATAGCGACAACAGTGGTCATGATAATTTGTTTGAGTAGAGTGCTTTTAGCGCTTGCTGTAAGTTTTCATTGGTTTCTTGTATCGGAACCCTTGATGAGATGTTCTGCTTCCTCCATTATAGTTCTATTATCAGAGGCAGCAGATGCCAGTATATGTAAATTTTTGAAGTCCTTTCTCTTCCATTTAATTTTGCTTATGGTAGCAAAAGATTTTTAGACGGGTATGAGTTTCCACCGAGAGACCGAATTGAAGAAGAAATATAATTTGATTATGTTACAGATTCCTCAATATTATTTGTCGAGTTGATAGGGAATACATTAATAGTCAATCATCATTCGACACGTATGCTTTATATGGAAGCTGTTGTAGAAGGAAAGGGATCCGGGTGACTCTCGCCTGTCTGCCTGTGTGGACAAAAGTTTAAGACAAGTTGTTCGGGATTGTTTCTCCTTTGTGGCTTATGTGAACAAAACATCAAGGAGGAGACATTGAGGTAGTCACGGGTTGTCATCTCTAAGGCGTGGTATAAGAGGTAATCCCCAGCGTTATGTTAGAGCGCTCTCTTCCAAAAAAAAAAATCGATACCCATTAAATCCTTGGTGATTAACTTGAATGTTGGAGAGATAGGATCGAGAAATTTTTCTTGATATTAGTCTTAGTGCAGGCGATGCCTCAGAAGCTTGATATCCCATCTTGGAGCCACCTCGAACACTCTTGCACCTTCGGGTTTGGACCACATTGGATTAACTTAGATGGCAACAATGGTTTCCCTCAATATTTTGACGTTAGAAGGAGGGTAATATTGTAGGAACATCCACTCGCCACTCCTCTATAACGAATGCACCAATGAGGAGGCCTTACCTCCAACCCACATCACTTTTACTCCAGACAGATATCTTTCATCCTTCTCTCATGTGGATGCCTCCAATTCGGTACAAACATTGATGCAGTACTAGTGTTCGTTCAGTAATTTTGGCCTTTCGCCCTTTGGGAGGACCTTAAGCCACTTGTCACCACCGAGGCGTTTCTGAATCTCACTCAATAGGTGTAGACACTAACCAGCATGATGCAAGTTATCGCCCTGCTCCTACCTTAGTTGGCCCAACAAACAATGTCATTGTCTTAACTGCGATCAGTACCTCAACTATCACTGGCTCTAGTGCCTGTTGGGATTCCCTTGCCCGATACAGTGCCAACATCTTAGGATTGCCAAAAGCTTGTGGAATCATCGATTGAGGGAGCGCCTTGTTAGAAATATTTGATACCAACTTGTGTTTCTAAATCATTATAATAGAAACATAATAAAACTAATGCGTAAATAAAATAGCATACCTCCAGCCATTGTTGTCAAGAATTTCTGCAGCGGTTTCTTCTTGAACTCTGGCACTTCTCGACTTAGAACTCTCACTTTGATGGTGTAGGAAATCATTTTGACTTCAAAAAGATGTTGAGTCCAGGGACCAAGATCCTCGTTTATATAGATGTTCTCCCATCAAGAACATTTATTATCACCAACTCATAACGTTCAAGAATTAATTCAAATTTGTAACGTTTGGACCATAATGAAGAATTCTTAATGATATTAAATATTTAATTTAATAACAATGGTTTCATTTATAATGAATAAAAAACTGAAATAATTTAAACCATAATAAATGAAGAAATTCATGATAATGAATTATGAATCTTAATGAGAACGGTTACATTATTGTTAAATAAGATATTTAATAATAACGGTTACATTCTCCCACTTGGTCCATATGTTTAGCTTAATAATTTGAATTAATCTTTCTCGAACAACTTTCTTAAGAAATAAATATATGAATCATAACGATAAGTCCTCTAAGAGCGAGTATTATTATCTATGTATCACGATATATTTAGTTTCTTAATCTTAATATGGGAATATTACTTAATGAATAAACCTTATGTTTATTCTCGATCTAGTAACAATATATTTTCTCAAAATAATGTGCACATGAATGAGAAAATTTCACAATATATAAGAGTTTCAATGTAATTACAAAGTGAAACCAAGTCCTATTTTCTCTACATGATCCTTGAATTTCAGATGTGGCATGCCTTTAGTTAAAGGATCAGCAATCATCAATTCAGTGCTAATATGCTACCACTTTCTTTTCTTTTACACGTTCTCTTATGGCTAAATACTTAATGTCGATGTGTTTACTTTGACTTCGACTTTTATTGTTTTTAGCCATAAAGACAGCAGTTGAATTATCACAGAAAATTCTTAATGGCATAGAAATAGAATCCATAATTTTAAGCATAGAAATGAAACTCTTAAGACATACACCATGTGAAGTAGCCTCAAAACAGGAGACAAACTTAGCTTCTATGGTAGAAGTAGCAGTTAAGGTCTGCTTGGTGCTTCTCCAAGAAATAGCTCCACCAGCCATCATAAAAATATATCCTGATGTTGATTTACGAGAATTAACACAACTGGCGAAGTCTGAATCTGAATAACCAATCACATCCAGATTGTCTGTATGTCTATACATAAGCATGTAATTTTTGATTTTTTGTAGATACCTCATCACTTTCTTTGTAGCTCTCCAGTGGTCCATACCTGGATTACTTTGATATCGACCTAGCATCTCCACAATAAATGCAATATCAGGTCTAGTATAGACCTGAGCATATATAAGGCTTCTTACGGCAGAAGCATATGGGATGTTTTTCATTGAGTCCCTTTCAAAGTTGTTCTTTGGGCATTGGTTCAAATTGAACCTATCACCTTTCACAATGGGAGCAACACTTGGTGAACAATCCTTCATCCGAAATCTTTCTAAAAGTTTATCGATATAGGTTTCTTGTGATAGACCTAAAATGCCTCGAGGTCTATCTCTATGGATCTTAATGCCAATGACATAAGATGCTTCACCCATATCCTTCATGTCAAAATTTTTAGAAAGGAATTGTTTCACCTCATGCTGCAAACCCTTATCGTTGGTTGCAAGCAAAATATCATCTACGTATAAAACAAGGAAACATATTTTACTCCCACTGACCTTCTGGTATATGCATTGATCCATGGGATTTTCAACAAATCCAAATGAAGAAATCACTTCATAGAATTTAAAATACCATTGGCGGGAGGCTTGTTTTAAACCGTATATAGACTTCTTAAGCTTACAAACCAAGTGTTCACCAACACTAGAGGAGAAACCTTTAGGTTGTTTCATATATACCTCTTCCTCTAGATATCCATTAAGAAATGCTGTTTTCATATCCATTTGTTGAACTCAAGGTCAAAATGAGCAACTAATGCCAAAATGATACGAAGAGAATCTTTCTTAGATACAGGAGAAAACGTCTCCATATAATCGATTACCTCTTTTTGAGTAAATCCCTCTGTAACAAGTCTTGCCTTGTATCTCTCAATGTTGCCTAACTAATCTTTCTTAGTTTTAAAGACCCATTTGCAACCAATAGCCTTTGCTTCATTAGGCAACTCTACAAGATCCCAGACTCTATTGCTCATCATGGAATTCATCTCTTCTTTCATGGCATCATGCCACAAATTTGACTCTTTGCAACTCATAGCTTGTGAAAATGTTTCAGGATCATTTTTGGCTCCAATGTTATAGTCAGATTCTTATAGATATATAATATAATCACTCG
Organism: Musa itinerans; assembly: GCA_001649415.1. NCBI lineage: Eukaryota > Viridiplantae > Streptophyta > Magnoliopsida > Zingiberales > Musaceae > Musa > Musa itinerans. Next base: position 213,346 of record LVTN01000171.1, read on the forward strand.
GAATTACTGATCTTTTATTTCTAGTAGATCTTCTTAATGTTGTACCAATGTTTTCCTAAGGAACTTATGGTTCAACTAGTTGTTCAGGAGCTTGTTGTAATTCCTAAACTGCTTGATCTATTAGAATACTATCAACAACTTGTGGAATTTCAATGATTGATTGTTCAGCACTAGTTTGTATTTGAGGAGTGCTATGAACTATAACCAATCTATCATTTGATGTGGAAGGTTGAGATTCTATATGATCATGTGCGGAAACTATGTTCCTGAAATGATCACTCCCACTAATCACGTCATCCTCAAGAAATTTAGCGTTTCTTAATTCCACAATCCTAGTTGTGTGAGATGGACAATAGAACCTGTAACCTTTGGACTTTTCGACATATACAATGAAATACCCACTAATAGTCCTCGTGTCCAGTTTCTTCTCTTATGGATTATAGATCCTGACCTCAGACGGACATCCCCAAACGCACATATGTCGCAAACTCGGTTTCCAACCTTTCCATAATTTAAATGGTGTCTTTTGGACAACCTTAGTTGGAACTCGGTTTAATATATACACAGCCGTCTTTAGTGCTTCAGTCCACAAGAACTTAGGAAGATTGGAGTTGCTAAGCATACTCCACCCCATGTCTAATAATGTTCGGTTTCTTCTTTCTACAACACCATTCTGGTCTAGAAAACCAGGCATAGTGTATTGGGCAACAATCTCATGTTCTTGAAGAAACTTAGCAAAAGGATCAGGTGCTTGTCCATTTTCAGTATATCTACCATAATATTCTCCACCCCGATCTCACAATTTTAATTTGCTTACCACATTGATTCTTAACTTCAGCCTTAAAGACTTTGAAGGCATCCAATACTTCATTTTTGTTATAAAATATATATATATACATATATCATGAGTAATCATCTATAAAGGAGATGAAGTATTTCTGACCATGTATGTCTATGTCTGGACAACATATATCAGTATGAATGATCTCTAATATCTCTGAACTCCTATTAGCACCCCTTTTTGGACTTATTGGTCTGCTTTCCCTTAATACAATCCATACAAGTCTTGAAATTAGTAAAATCAAGAGTATTAAGTATCCCATCATTAACTAATCTCTTAATTCTTTCTATGGAGATATGTCTTAATCTCCGATGCCATAATATAGAGGAGTCCTCATTAATATTACACTTTTTAATGCCAGCGTGAACATGCATTGAACTTTGAGTATCATTATTTTATAATAAAATATAGTAAAGACCATCAAACAAAATACCTTTCCTAACACAATCAGAATTATATAATAAACGAAATGATGTATCTTTAAAATTAAAGGAATACCCAAATGGTACGAGTCCAGAAACAAAAATTAAGTTTCGTGAGAAACTTAGTACATAAAAGGTCCTTTCCAATTTTAAAATAAAACCACTACTTGAAGTTAAAATGCATGTTCCAATTGCCTCCACATGTGAGCCCATCTTATTTCCTGATAAGATGCTTTGCTCACTTCCCATTAGTTTTCTTAGGTTTTGCATACCCTACAAAGAGTTTGCAATATGGATTGTTGATCCAGAGTCAATCCACCATGTGTTAATATTAATATTAACTATATTAAATTCATAACACACAAATGAGGTTGGTTTACTTTTCTTTTCAAGCCATTGTTGGAATTTTGTGCATTCCTTCTTCATGTGTCCGTTTCTTTTACAAAAGAAACACCTTGCTCTTTCTTGATATCAGCTTGGGGTGGTATTTTACCTTTTCCCTACTGATGAGCATTCTGATTGGCTTGATTTTTATCAGTTTTATTCTTCACGCGAGTGGTTACCACCATTGCACTCTCACCCAGTTCTATCACTAACCTCTATTTTTCTTGAACACACATGGTCATTAATTCATTGATTAACCATTTATCCTTATGTGTATTATATGAAATCTTAAAAGGCCCGTATTAATGTGGAAGGGTGTTCAGAATATAGTGCACTAGGAAAGATTCTGACATATTAACCTCGAGTTTATTAAGTTGAGCCGCAATATCTCACATTTGCATTATGTGCTCACGCACACCCTTTATGTTGGTGAGTTTAAGGGATGAAAATTTCATTATAAGGGTACTTGCTAGTGCTTTTTTCGAAGTGACGAATTGCTCGTCAATAGCTTGTAGCAAGTCTCGGACATTTTCATGCTGGTCAACAGAACCACGTATACCAGTAGTTATCTTAGTTTTGATAAACATCACGTTGAGCTGATTGGATCGCTCCCATCGCTCATATAACGCGACCTTAGTTGGAGTGCTAGTATTAGTGACTATAGGTGGTTCGTCTTTCCTAATAGCATAATCAATATCCATCCACCCCTTCCACACCGTATAGTTACCACCCCTAAGTTCGAGAATTTCATATCGGATATCAAAGAAAATAGTAGTTTGAGAAACTACATAAAACCCAAATTTGAGGTTTAATAGTCTAGATTGCATGTTTTACCAATGTAAAACATGTAAAAAAAAAAATGAATCTCATAACACCTATAGGCTAAATTTTTAATTCAAATAGATTCAAATAATTTTTATGATAAAACTATCAATTATGTACCAATTAATAATTCTTGTGGGTAAATTATAAAAATAATCTGATATTTTATCTTGATTAATTATGTAAATATAATAAAAATTCCTGTGGGATAACATTTAGTATATTAAGTATCATTAATCACAATATTATGTATAATTCCTTATGTGATCCTTATTTTAACTTTATATATAATTTTAATTAATTAAGGATGCTGTGGCTAATTCTTAATTAATTAAGATTATATGGATCATTAGACATTTTAGACATATAAAATTGACTCATAAGCATGATTAGATATAATCAAATATGCATACATAATATGAGCATTTTATTATCTAAAATTATTGAAAATGTCATATTCTCATGATCTTCAACATGAAATATATCAAGAAGTTTCAAAAGAAACCAAAATAAAGCCATATTCATGGTATAAAAAATGAAAACTCTTGCATATCAAGGCAAAGGTCAGATGGGCTTTGATACCAACTTGTGTTTCTAAATCATTATAATATAAACACAATAAAACTAATGCGAAAACGAAATAGTGTACCTCCAGCCATTGTTGTCAAGAATTTCTACAGCGGTTTCTTCTTGAACTTTGGCATTTCTCGGCTTAGAACTCTCGCTTTAGATGGTATAGGAAATCATTTTGACTTCAAAACGATGTTGAGCTCAAGGATCAAAATCCTCGTTTATATAGATGTTCTTTCATCAAGAACATTTATTATCACTAACTCATAATATTCAAGAATTAATTCAAATTTGTAACGTTTGGACCATGAAGAATTCTTAATGATATTAAATATTTAATTTAATAATAACGGTTTCATTTATAATGAATAAAAAACTAAAATCATTTAAACCATAATAAATGAAGAAATTTATGATAATGAATTATGAATCTTAATCAAAACGGTTACATTATTATTAAATAAGATATTTAATAATAACGGTTACACGCCTCACTCCCCAATTGTAGAATTTAGCGCATCGCCGCACCACCGCTCCACTTTGTCCAAATCTGAGACCTAATCAACGTATTCGATGGATGACTCCGTAAGGGTCCAACTGCAACAAAAATGGACCAACACCTAGAAGAGATGCAGCGAGAGTTCCTGCAATCTCGAGGGGAAAGGTCAGACGACTACACCTCGAGTTGGTTCCCATTCACCCAGAACATCTAGGAGGAGCCAATCCCGATAAACTTCCATCTCCAATTGCTAGAGGCTTTTCACAACAGTACTGACCTAATAGAGCACACTGTTACCTTTCGTGCTCAGATATCGCTGTATGACACCTCGGATGCCTTGATGTGTCATGTCTTCTCAACAATAATAAGAGACCCAACATGAGAATGATACACTTACTTGAAGCCCCTCTCGGCGGTTCTTTCACTTAGCTCATAAAGGAGTTTGAGCTCTACTTCCTCGAGAATGTGTGCTTAAGGCCATCGGTAGCGATGCTTCTCGGACTTAGGCAATGAGATGACAAAACACTCTCTGACTTTGTTGCTTGATTCACTAATGAGATTTGAGGCATATAAGAAGCTAATTCATCTCTCATTATACAAGCCTTCTTGATGGGGTTCAAGTCCTCTTGCTTTTTTTGGTTATTGGCAAAAAGGCCATTGATAACAATGCATGAGGTGCTCCATAAAGCCAACCAATATATTGCCACAGAGGTAATGGTCTCAAGTAAGTGCGAGGAGATGCACAAAAGACCGAGACATGAGCGATTACCGTTAGCCTTGAGGTCACCACGACGAAGAAGAAATGATCAACCCGAGTTGCCTCGCCCGAGGTCTAAGTCAACTCCTTTAAACATGACCAAAATCAAAGTCTTTTTGTAGATAAAGGAAAAAGGGCTCTTGAAAGATCCTCAACCGATGAAGACACTATTAGAGAGGAGGAATTGTTAGGACTGAAATCGGCATTAAGAGAAAGGGGGGTGAATTAGTGCTTATGTAAAAACACGTCGGTTCGAAAATCTCGTTCGATAAAAACTGATATCGAAAAGCATTTAGACTTAGAGAGCACATTCGTAAGCATAGTGAAAGTAGTAAGCAAGTAAATTAATTTGCAATATGAGAATGAAAAGCATAATAGAAATGCAAACCGAGTACACTAGATTTATAGTGGTTTGGTCATCGTGACCTACATCCACTCTCGATTCCTCTTCACTCAAGGCCACCAGCTTTCACTATCGATCTTCTTTCAACAGGCGAAAATCAACTACCCTTACAACTCTTTCTCCTTTTGATAGACTTAGGAGAGAACCTTTACAATCTCTCTTTCTTAGACCTCACTTCTTTCTTTAGAAGAACTTCTAAATATTAGAAAGAAGTGACCCTACACTTCAAGAGAGATTACAACCTTTCTTTCTCAAGAATATTTTCCCCTTATTTACTCAATTCTTCTTTTTCATGCAGAAATAGCTGGGATATTTATAAACCTCAAATATATTACTTTTTCATGCACTAGCATGTCGTAGTCTTCCATACAAAAGTATTACATCATCATTTAAAATCAAAAAATAATACGAAAATCATCAAGATCAATAGATTATTGTTTGTGTAACCATAAACCATTTTTAATCAAAAGATTTATTATAACAAAAATAATCAAGTTTCAATCATGATCTTTCCTTTATTATTGTTTGTTGTAGTAATATATTTTTCTTCTTTTAAGTGAATCTAACTCTTCATACTTAGTGCTAGGAGTTAACATGCAATTGTCATGCACTTTTTTTTTTTTGAAATCACTAGAAAGAGAAACAAGATCCCCCTTTTTTTAATATTTATTATTAATTTAAAAATAACTCATGAAATGCATTAAGTAATTTCATAGTAAAGTAAAATGGTTTTAGTTTTAGTTGAGTCGCTTACCTCGTTTTCGGATATACTTGTTTCGTTCTATATCGCCTCGAGTGCTTTCTTCTTCTTTTGTATGAGCACCTTTTTCTTCAGTTGCGGGCATTCACTTTTGAAGTGCCCCAACCGATTGTATTTATAGCAAGTTATTTTATTCTTTTTAAGTTTATTTTTATTCTTAGAATTTTATTTTATGAACTTCTTAAATTTTATTGTGATGAGTTCAAGGTCATTATCATTATCACTTAAGTTTTCTCCCAAGTGGTCTTCTTTTGTTCTAAGTGTCAAATCCTTCTTGTTCTTTGGAAGGTTGTTATCATGTTCATCATTTTCGATATAAGTTATTCCATAAGTCATTAAAGACCCGATAAGTTCTTCAAGAGAGAAATTATTCAAGTCCTTTGTTCTTGGATTGCCGTCACTTTCGGATCCCAACTTTTTGGAAGGGATCTTGGTATTTTGTTAATAAGTTCAAAATTAGAAAAACTTTTACCAAGTGCTTTCAAACCATTGATGATATCCGTAAAATATGTGTACATGTCTCCAATGGTTTTGCTTGGTTCTGTTCGAAATAATTCAAAAATATGCATGAAATAATTAATTTTCTATTCTTTAACCTTACTTATACCTTCATGTGTGATTTTAAGAGTATGTCAAATGTCATGTGTAGTTTCATAAGTCAAAATATGATTAAACTCGTTTTTATCCAAAGTACAAAATAAAACATTTATAGCTTTTGCATTTAATAAAAATATTTTTTTTTTCAACATCATTCCATTCATTCATAGGTTTAAAGGGTTGTTGAATACCATATTCGATAATATTTCGTAAATCAAAGTTTAAAGGAAGTAAGAAAACTCTCATTCGTATTTTCCAATACGTGTAGTTCATTCCATTGAACATAGCAAGATGAATGATAGAGTGACCCTCTAGAAATCCGATAAAAGTCATTTCTCTTGGATGTTAAACCAAACAAGAAAAGCTTGGATATGATACCAACTGTTAAGACCGAAATCAGCACTAAGGGGGGGAGTACTTCGATAAAAACCTCAACGATTCGAAAACTTTCGTTCGATGAAAAATCGTGTCGAAAATGTTGAAGGTGTGCTTGACTTAGAATAAATGCTATAAGCAATTAAAGAAATATCAATGACAATGAAAAGCAGAACATAAATACAAACTAAGTTTTATAGTGGTTTGATCGTTGTCGTGACCTACATCCACTCTCGATTCCTCCTCTATTAAAGCCACCGGCATCCACTAACGGTCTTCCTTCAATGGGCGAAGACCAACTACCCTCTTACAACTCTTTTTCCTTTTCACAGGTTTAGGAGACAACCTTTACAAGCCACTCACCCCTCTCTTAAACTGAAATCAACACTTAGAGTTAGAGGAGGGGAATTCTCACAAGATTATAACATCGTTTCCCCTAATATTTGTTCTCAATTGACGTATTTACCGAGTAGGGATGAGTGGAGTTTTTATAAGCCCCAAATGGATTCAAATTTGGAACCAAAACGGTCTCATCCCGGGTTTTCGGGATACTAGCAGTACTACCGCCTGACAAAGTCTGGGAGACTGTGTTTGGGCAGTACTACCACCTGACAAAGTCTGGGAGACTGTGTTTGGGCAGTATTACCGCCTGACAAAGTCTGGGAGACTATGTTTGGGCAGTACTACCGCCAGACCCTACTATAGGTTACTGAATGGACCAAACAACAAACTCAATTCAACCCCGATTCAGGCCCAATTGGCCCCTAATTTAGTTGGCATTGTTTCACCCTAATACCAACTCAATTAGATCTAAACTTAACTTGATCTAGACAAATTATTACAAAGCACGAATCATATGTTCTCCGGCATGTCATTGGTTCTTCCGGCGCTTCATCCGATCCTTCGGCGCATTGTCCTCTCCTTCGGTGAATTGCCCAATCTGTATGTTGACTCTCGCAACTTCTGATCTCCTTAGCGCAATGTCCAATCCTTCGATCTGATGCTCGAACTCACGGCACAAAGTCCTACTGGCACATCAACCGATCCTCCGGCCCGACATCCAATCTCCTGACATGTTCAACTCCAACCCAACGTCTGATTCCTCCTGCTTCAATTCATTTGCCTCTCCTTGATCGAAGCTCTGTGTCACTCAAAATGTAAATTAGATCACAAATTCATCGATTGATTTTATCATCAAAATCTGAGATTTAACAACTTCTAATGTGTGCCAAATGTCGTGTAGTTTCGCTTAAAGAAATACGATTAAACTCATTTTTGTTCAAAAGCACAAAATAGAGCATTCATAGCTCTAGCATTTAAAGAAAAAGTTATTTTCTTCAAATCATTCCATTCATTCATTGGATTAGAAGACTTTTAAAAAACTATTTTCAATGATATTTCATAAATTGAAATCCAAATAAAGTAAGAAAACTCTCATTCGATTTTTTCAATATTTGTAGTCCATCCCATTGAACATAGGAGGATGAATGATAGAGTGACCCTCTTGAAAGCCGAAAAAAGTCATCTCTCTTAGATGTTGAACTAAATAGAGAGAAACGTGACTCTGATACCAACTATTATGATCAAAATCAATACTAAGAGGGGGTGGTGGGTGAATCGGTGCTGACGTAAAAATGATTCGAAAATCTCGTTTGATGATAACCGATATCGGAAAGCGTTTAAACTTAGAGAGTATGTTCATAAGCGTAGTGAGAGTAGTAAATAAGTAAATTAGTTTACAATATAAGAATGGAAAATAGAATAGAAATGAAAACCGAGTATATCGAATTTATAGTGGTTCGGTCGTCGTGACCTATATTCACTCCCGATTCCTTTTCACTCAAGGCCACCGGCTTCCACTACCGATCTTCTTTTCTCGGGCGAAGATCAACTACCATTACAACTTATTCTCCTTTTGATAGGCTCAGGAAAGAAACTTTACAACCTCTATTTCTTAAACCTTATTTCTCTCTTTAGAAGAACTTCTAAATTCTAGGAAGAAGTGACCCAACACTTCAAGAGAGATTACAACATTTCTTTCTCAAGAATATTTCCCTCATTTCTACTCAATTCTTATTTTTTCATGCAAGAATAGCTGGGTTATTTATAGACCCCAAATGACTTCGAAAATTGAGCCAAAAAATATCTTATCCCGAGTTTCCCGGGTCCTAGTGGTACTACCACTATTACTGGGTAGTATCGCTTCTTGACAATCTGACAACTAGCGATACCATCGCTTGTTAGTCTAACACTAGATGGTACCATCGCTAGTCTGGTTGTACCACCGCCAGACCTTGCTATAGGTTACTGAATGGGTCAAACAACATGCCCAATTTAGCCCTGATTCAAGCCCAATTGGTCCCTAAATAAGTTGGCATGGTTACACCTAAAACCAACTCAATTAGACCTAACTAACTCGATCTAGACACACGATTATAAGCATGAATCCTATGTTGTCTAGCATGTCATTGGTTCATATGGCGCTTTGTTCGATCCTTTTGACACGTCGTCCTCTCTTGCGGCGTATTGTCCAATCAGTATGTTAACCTCTGCAATATTCGATCTCCTTAGCATAATGTCCGATCCTTTTGGCCCAATGCCCAAACTCATGACACGAAGCCTTCTGTTAACGCGTCGATTGATCCTCCAGTTCGACGTTCAATCTTCTGACATGTTCCACTCCGGCACAACGTATGATTCCTCCTACTTTTATTGATTTGTCTTTTCTGATCGAAGTTGGTCATATATCACTCAAAACGCAGATTAGATCGTAAACTCATCAATTGATTTCATCATCAAAATTTGAGATTCAATAGGAACAATATCAAATACCATTTCTTTCAACGTGATTATGGTTGTGACACATAGGACTATCACGATTTGAAGGAGCAAATTGAGGAACTCATTTGTCGGGGGCATCTCGGGAGGTTCGTTCGAAAGCACCGAGAATCCTCGCTCCAAACTTGGGGGCCGATGGAGAGGCAAATCGATGTCATCATTGGCGAACTTACTTTAGGAGGAGATAGCTCCTCGGGTCGCAAAGCCTATGTTCGAGATGTAAGGAAATCTAAGGGCGATATCACATGTGTAGCGGAAGAATAGAAAAAAAATTCTAAAATTTCTCCAAAATGTGTTCCTCATCGTGCGAAGATTGGTGCGCAAACCCGTGAAACTTAAATCCACATGTGGGAAAGTTGTGTTTTACCTAGGGAGATCATATATCCCTGAATCCCTACAGATCTGTAGGAGAGGATGAAGGAGGTTAAGCACCCTCCTCTCTAGTGGTGATTCACACAATTGGGCTACGACGACGCTCCTCAAATCGTTACCCAAATCTCCACACCTACTATTTGAGGAGGGGAGAGGAGAATAAGAGGTGAGAAATAGGAAGCCCCTAGCATATGGGCTTTTGGTTCCCTAAATAGAAGCCCCCAGTTAACTTAACCATAATGGATCTTACCCTATTGTAGTTAACTTAACCATAATAGATCTTACCCTATTGGGTATTGGATCTCCATCTAATTACGTAAACCTCTTAGATTAGTGGGTCTCTACCCAATAATCTCTTATTAGCTTTATTGAATCTTATCCATAGGATTCAATAATTTTGTGACTTATTGGATATTTAATAAAATAAGTGTCAGCGGATATCTCATATCTGGACCTCTACTCGTCGTAACACCTATCATATGTGTGTGACCCTCTAGGCTCAATATCGAGCTGGTTGTGAGTCATACCTGTTAGAACTCCTTTTGACTCAGTGAATTATTATCTTTATAATAATTTACTCGACTCATCAACTGCGGACGTACTAGGCTATTACGTCGCAATCCCCAAATGATATAAGGGAATCCAATCCATTCGACCTATTTGTCCTCGGTTATCATGTATCTATAACCCCTCATCCATCTAATACCCCAGAGACTGTATACCAGACATAATACTGTCAGGCCTATATAGTTTTTACTTGAGTCTCGCTCTAATCAGATTCTCTTAGAAAACTATTTCTCTCTCAATCCGAATGACCCTAGCCAGAGATTTGTCTGAGCAAGAACATATGAGATATTCTTCTCATGATACCAAGAGTGGATGATCATCTATCAACACTCAATATTCTTCGTAAGATTGATTGTCACTCCCGATGACCGACTGTGCAATATCTGAAACTTCCAGGCCTATAAGTTCGGTATCAAAAAGTGGAGTGCTCATACAAGACATCCTTGGTGTCTTAAGTCTAAGGATCATATACTCCACTGGGACGACGGAATCACTATCTAGCAATAAGGCATCATTAACCATCCAGCATTCCATGAGTGGATCAATCAGTGAACTCGTTCTCTAATGAGTGCATGCACTGTATCCCTAGCGTGCTCACACGAGCGACTATAAAATTAGCTGCCTCTATCATATGTACGAGTATATATATGAATCGGTCTCATTATCGTGATCTCATCACAATCCAATTTCCATTGCATAGATCCGTGGACATCATAATATATATACATATATACATACATACATATATATATATACAAATATATACATACATATTTATAAACATATATATATATACATACATATATATATATATACATACATATATATATATATATACATACATATATATATATATATGCAACAAGTAATATAAAGTGATAAAATACTAAATAATATAATAAGCAAAAAGAGTGTGTGTAATGTCACACGTGTCATCACTCACATGATTGGCTTACAAAGCACCTATGACTAGCACGATGTATCATTGAAAAGCGCCCGAGGTCTAAAGACGGCTTGAAAATAACATTCAAGGAAGAAGAGACAAAGTACCACGACCCAAACCACGATGATGCCCTAGTGGTTTCCATAAAAATGATTAATGCCCGAGTGAAGAGGGTTGTGGTAACATAAGCAGTCGACATCAACTACTTTGACGCTTTTCAAAAACTTAGGCACACCCTTATGATTTCTTCGCTGACGAGGTTCACTAGTAACTTCATCTCCCCTCTTGGGACCATGAGCCTACATGTCACGTTCGGCAATAAGCCCTGCTCCAAAATGATGATGAGCAAATTCATGCTGGTCGACATCCCCTCAACGTACAATACGATCATAAATTGACCCATGCTCAACAGGCTAAGGGCAATGGTGGCAACCTACCACATGGTGATGAAATTTCCAACAAGGACTAGCGTTAGAGAACTAAGAAGTAACCCGAGGGAGTCGTGTCAGTGCTCTTTGACAACGATCTCCCTACCGAAGAGAGCTCAGCCAGAGGCATCGTCGATGGACCCTAGAATCATGCAAAATCCTCTCACATACAAAGACGATAGAGTCGTTGATTGAAGCACCTTTAGACAAAGCCCGATTCGATCAGGTTGTAAAGATCAAGGTGACACTTCTCGAGGAGAAGCAAGTGCAACTCATCAACTTTCTCAAGGAGAGCGCCGAAGTGTTTGCATGGTCACCGATAGACATGTCGTGAATCGACCTAGACATGGCCTAACACTACCTGAACATCTCCCTCGAGGCTCAACCGGTGAAGCAAAAGCCTCACAAGTTTACTCCTGATCGCTAGCAAGCGATTAGCGATGAAGCAGATAAGCTGCTATGCGCGGGATTTATTACCAACGTGCAGTACCCCTAGTGGCTAGCTAATGTTGTACTGGTTAAAAAGTCTAACGAAAATTAAAGGAAGTGTGTTGATTATATCGATCTCAACAAGGCATGTCTGAAGGATAACTATCCTCTCCCCTGAATCGATTAGCTGGTTGATGCTATCTTGGGCCACGAGCTCCTCATCTTTATGGATGTCTTCTCGAGCTATAATCAAATACGGATGGTACCACAAGATCGGGAATACCTCTTTTATCACCGACCAAAGTATATATTGCTATCGTGTCATGTCATTTGAGTTGAAAAATACGGAAGCAACATATCAAAGGATAGTAAACAAGATGTTCAAGCTAGATTGAGAGAAACATCAAGGTCTATGCGAATGACATGATTATTAAAAGCAAAACGATAGGTTCATATCTGACGAACTTGGCCGAGATATTTCAAGTTCTAAAGAGATTCAACATATGTCTTAACCTATCCAAATGTGCTTTCGAAGTTAGCTCGAGAAAATTCTTCAGATTCATTATTCGTCAGAGAGGAATAGACGCTAACCTGAGAATGTGCAAGCTATATTGGGGATGTATCCACCTCGATCAATAAAAGAAGTATAATGATTAATTGGGCACATATCGATGCTTAGCTGGTAGGTTCACATATGGTGAATTTGGTAGAGACATTTCAAGTTCTAAAGAGGTTCGATATGTGTCTTAGCGCATCCAAATGTGCTTTTGAAGTCGGCTCAAGAAAATTCCTTGGATTCATTATTCACTAGAGAGGAATAGACGCCAATCCCGAGAAGGTTCGAGCTACAATGGAGATGTGCAAGGACAATAAAAGAAGTACAACGATTAATTAGGTACATATCAACACTTAGTCGATTCGTATCCCGATCTATTAATAAGTGCTGACCCTTCTTCCGAATGTTGAAGAATCCAAAAGAGTGTCAGGAGGCATTCTAAGAATTAGGCACATATCAGCACTTCCTATGGACCAATGAATGTTAGGAGGCATTCAAAGAGCTAAAGCACCACCTCACCCAATTGTAGTAGCTCTCCACTTCGGAGGAAACTCTAAACCTCTTATCTCGCTACCACCGAGTAGGTTGTCAACATGGTGTTGGTGTAGGACGACTCAGTGTTGGTGCATGAATGGCACTGCATCGCTCTGCCTCACATGCCTCCTCTTCGTCCCTCCTCATCATCGACAATGTAGATATCTCACTTACCTCCTCTTCCTCATCCGACGCCAATGCAGATGTAGAGCGACGCTAGAGAAGGTAGAGCGATGCAGCATCAACACAGATGCCTCACTCCCTCCTCTTCCTCTTCCAACGTAGATGTCTCACCACTCTGCTTCCTTTTCCTCCTTATTGTCGATGTTCAAAGGTCGACTACCGTGTCGTTATCATCGACCACCTCCACAACAACCACTCATAACGTCATTGTCCGTCACCACCACTAAAATTATTTTTTAATCAATCATTTTTATATCATTCATACACATATTATCATATATTGTATCTTCCATCAATTTTATCAAAAATATTAAGATAAATAAGATTAAATAATTTATTTTCACAACTACAAAAATTTCACGATAAATTTTTTAAATATAGATACCTTAAGGATAAGTAAATTTAACTACAAAAGATAATCTATAATTAATCTATCGTCATTATTAAAATTATCAGATTTTAAATCTTCTATCAATAAAATCAATAACATTAGAATAAATAAGATTAAATATATTTTTTTTTCAAATTTAACAATCAAGATAAAAAAATCTAATTATAAGAGATAATATATAATTAGCCACTTACATCTAGATATGTGATTTGAATGAACAATTCAAGCACACATCAGCAATTATTCCCAGGATACAACTTGACCATATACCAATCCCGCGGCCCAAGACTAATCAAAAGTCTCCAAGGAACTTACAGAAAATTGGTCTTTCAGAATCATCAACACCATCCAATTGCCCGTCAAACAGTTCAGGAAATTATGGCAACAGTCATTAAGATCTAACATTGACATGGGTTACAAGTATCTAACAGAAGACATGATGGGTAAATATGATCACGGGTACTCTCGACCACAAAGCACAATCTGTGTTTCACCCTATGATCGCATCTTTAAATAACACAGTTACAACTTACACACTGTATGATCATAGGCAATCTCTAACAACAAGACCCTAGCACCCGCCCTTGATCCTGACAGCCACCAGACACCAGTGGAACGGCTATCAACCTTAAAAGTTAGCTTGAATGCTCCGAGTCAAAACAAACAAGACAATTTGGCATAATTTCATTGTTGGAATCGGAGTATCGCCCACCAGCAGGCGTCAATTTACTTGCATTCGAGGACTATTTGAGTAGTGTTGATGACAGTGAGCAAACATTTGACAGTTTGCTCCTAAATACCAGAAAATGCTGCTGCACGCAAAACTCGTTTGACAGTAACAGAGTTTTAGCAACTTGGTTCATTAATGATTTGGAGATTTTGGCTCGTCATTAATGATCTGGGGATTTTGGCTCCTCTGAATCATCCCCCGGGAGTCCAAATAACCGGAGATTTCGGTCCATGGAACCTACTGCCACGTATTTTGCATCCGCTCCAAACTTCACACACGACACTTTCCCTGGATATTGAGTAGAAATATTGAGTAGAATCGATAGAGAACACATCACATTAGACAGGAAGGAGAAGTTACGCTAGTTAATAAATAGGCTGCATGACATTGTGCATGGCAGGTGTGGTCTGCACCTGTTCCAGATAAATCAGGCAATATCTTGATAAGATTCCACTCGACCTTCACATTGGCAACTTGGTACACCCTGCAAAGAGCATTTAAAAGAGTAGATTAACACTCAATTTGCACTGAACATATGCTATAGCAAATTTGCAAGACTGACACAGATACTGCTGGAACTTTTGGAAAGGGGCAACCTTATCCACCATAACATATTTATTGACAATAATCACAAATGTCATGTCATCATCCAGAGGGTTATACTACAACATACCTTACATCAGAGCCCGCAATAGCAAGATAGCTCCCACTGAAGTCAAACTCCACTGCAACAAAAACATGATTTCTGAATCAGCTATAACATCAAGACTTGTCAAGAAACAGGCAATGGTTTGATACATTTCTATCTAAAGCAATGAAGCGTCAAATCCAATGACATCAACTTAACCATAACAAATTTTCTTGGAGACACCCAACCCCACTCTCTATGCCCCCTATCCTTTTTGAAGTAAATAGCATAGCAATTGAAAAGCATATCTTCCATGAAGAATCAAGGAAACAACAATTGCATCACTAGCAGTACGATGGAACTTTTGACATGCTACACTGGCAATAACATTCACAATTAAAATTTAAATTCCGATACAAGCGGATAAAATCATGGAATGGCAGAAGCACATTGTAGTTGTTCCAATCCATGATATTTTTTTCAAAAAGAGAAAAATTATATTGATTACGCATTTGGAAGATAAGATGAAAAAAATTTTGGAAGTAATGTAGTTGAAAGCGCTAAGCACCAAAAGACACCATAGTCCCAAAATTAGAGATGTTCAAATTGAACCAAAAAAACAAACCTGAATCGAACCGGTTCATCAATAATTCGATTTTGAAGGGTAGAAATGGTTCTAGTTTGGGAGAGTATTGTTCTTTGGTTTGGTAAATCGGTTTGGACAGAAATGAACCTATTTTAATTTAAAAAAATACCAACTCAACCGAAAGGCCCTAAAAACCCTAAAATCACTTCCCAAACTCAACAAGTTCACCACTCTTCATCTCTGTGGCTCTTCCTCCTCGTCCTTTTCTTGGCCTTGCTCTCTTGTCTAAAGTATGAACCTTTTTTTTTGTCATCCCTCTTCGTTAACAATCCCTTTGTTAATTTGTATGAATTCCTTGGCTTCATATCCTCATCATTAAGAAAAAAGGGCTGCATGTGAAATCGTTATTCCTCTAGAGCATCTTTCAATATAAAAAATAAAAAATCACTTGCACATAGGTCCAATTTTTTAGAATGCTTTGAATGATATTTGTGATAAACTTTTTGAGGATGTAAGTCCAATTGGATCGAAATTCTAATTTGGTTCATTTAAACTGAACTAGTTCACTGAATCAAAACAGTTCATTTAAAATATATACTTTTAAAATTACTTAAAATTGAAAACCGGATTAACCGGTTCAATTAGGTAGGTCCGAAACGATTCTGGTTCAGAGTACCTTGCTTTAATCGAACTGAACCATTTTTCAGTTTGGTTCGATTCAAACCTCTTTGAACACCCTTACCTAAAATGCCCAAGGCGTTAGATGCTCGCTCGAGCAAAATGAGGCATTTCCGAATATTATAATTTAAAAATTATATATCATGATTAATAAAAATAAACTAAAACTAAAATAGCACGCATACTTGCATTCATTTAGAGTATCAAACTATATTATTCACTACAGCAAGCAGCTGTTGTTCTCAACTTATCCAGTGCACAATGATGTGCAACTTTACATGCACAAAGTTGTAACTTATGCATGCACAGTACCTCATAGTGTCGTTGAAACAACATCAGGTGTCCAATGAATTCATACGACCAACTTTATGTGGGAATGCTCAAATGCTATTTCCACTAAAAGCTTTCAACCCAATCAACAATAAGTAACAAACACTCATTGTGTGCATACTAGATTCTTGTAAAACCAAATTCCAAACCGGTTACCATTGATTGGGTAGAAAATAGAACCTCTAGAAATTTCATAGAAAAAATCCAAAACTCCAGCATAAAAACATCCAAAGAAACAATTCCAAATACTCCAAATTTGACACATGAAAAATGAGGGAAGAGCAAGGACTGTAGGACGGTAGGAGGGCAATGGTGAACGGAGAAGAAGAGAAGAGGGGGTAGGAGGTGGGTGGCTGTGGAGGACTACGATGAACATAGCAGGATTACGGTGAATGGGGCAGAGGTAGGAGGGGGGGAGGAGAAAGGGGTATACTTGGAGGGAAAAGAAAAAGTAATTGTTGTTGCCGTCGGAGGAAGACGCTGCTGCTACTGTCAGAGGAAGATCCACCACTGCCGCTAGAGGAAGACGTCGTCGTTGCCGCGAGAGAAAGACGTCGCAGCTACCACTGCTGCCATCGTTCCTTGATGGAAGGAACTCCACCGTCGTGAGAAATGTAGTGGGGAAAGGACTTCTGCATTAGGCCACTCGTGGGTGGTGGTTTCTATGATAAATACCTGGTTCAATCGAACCAAATGAATGTTTTAGTTCGACTTAGGCTCGACCTAGACTAAGTTGAACCAAGCGAGAGCTCGACCTGCACAGCGCCTGAGTCAAGTTGCCCACCCAACCCAATAGGTGGGTGCCCAAGCCTCGCCTCTCGTCACCTGGGTGCCTAGGTGAGCGCTCAGTGACTTCACTGCTGAGGAGGATCAATAGTTCTCAGGCGACATTCTCCCCCATGTTGCGGCCAAGATTAGTAGGAGTTTTCCAAGTTCTTATCATCCAAATGAGTAATCAATAGAAGTTTTCCATTTTTGGAAAAAAATAGTGAAATGGAACAACTACATTTGCTTTTGCTAACTTTTAGAGAGTAAAATTATAAATTAAAAAAATCTGCCAAAAAGTATTTAGGCATTTTATGACTAAAAATATAGATTGCGCACCACAGTTTGTAGGAGTATCTGGATCATAGGGAGCAAAGGATCTGAAGTTCCTTAGCTTCCTAAGATCCCAAAGCTTCACACCATCCATAGCTGCAGTCTGATCAATAACAAAACTATACATCATAACAAGGCCAATATGAACTTCTATAATTGTTCCAACATCTTAAAAAGAACCCCATACCGCAAGGAAATAACCATTCTCGGAGAATGACATAGCTGTCACCGATCCCACATGCCCATCAAATTTCGCAACATTTGACTGCAAATATAATCACTATTATTAGCATCAGCAGGGGCAATTAAATTGTTCATGTCTCACAAACTAACATCCTTCAAATTTGCCAATACTGTACCTGAGATTTGACATCCCAAATTTTAACAATAGCTCCAGTGGTGCCTGTTCCAAGGATGAGACCATCAGGATGAAAGGAAGCTGAAGTGTATCCCTCCTCCGTTGAAGCTTCGCCAACCTGCATAAGTATGCTCTCAATTAACCCACATTTTAGCGGAGTATCTGCAAGTTTTGAGGGTGCATATGCTTGTGTACATGCGAAAATATGGCAGAAGGGAAGGACATGATGAGGAAAAGCAAAGAGACTGTGAGAAAAAGAAGGGAGGATGAGTATTTGACAAAAGACAATTACCTGAGTGAGGCATGATCCAGTTGAAAGGTCATAGAAACACCAAGTATTATCCATAGAAGCAGTCACAAAGTACTTTTGAGTAGCATGTACAGTGACAGCTTGTACCTGTTGCAAAGGATAGAATCTCAATTGCAAATCTGAGCCAAAAGCAATTTTGTACAACAAAAAGGAAAAAAGGAGGATAAAACATTAAAAAACAAGATTACCACACAAATTGTTAACCAACCATGCTACGAATATCATAGACAATTACACACTAACCAAATAATCATATTACCATAGACCGTGATTTCGCCTGCACCAACCAGTATTTACTGGTCAGCAAACCAGTACACGGGCCACTCTCGTTTCGAGCAGTCCTGTCTGATGCATTAAAAACGAAAAAATTATCTTAGGTCTCACGACTTCTTCTCTTGCGAAACCGATGCCCTCTTCTCTTCTGCAAGCCTGTCATTGTCAATCATCCATGCATTGCTTGCTGCTTGGCGCCCACACACCGTCCATCTCTTTCTGGCATGCCTCCTTTCTTCTTCCTACACCATCTCCTCTTTTTCCTTCATCTTCCTTCTTCCTCCCCTCCTCTCCTTCCCCCAACAAAATGTCGATACATACTGGCATATCGAGTGTTGGTACGTAGGTATCGGCGGTATATACCAGTCTGGTCTGGGACTAGTATGGGTCCGACACAAGATTGCAAACCTTGTATTCCTGTTGCTTTATTGGTAGACCAACCAATAAGTGCAGAATGGTCTGTTCATATTTCCACAACCAGTAGGTTAACATTTCAATCAGGAAGCAACATCTACATCAATCTGGAACTCCTTGCATGCATCCCATGATCAAGAGAGTGAACTAATTAAATGAAATAAATCAGTCAAAACTTATGGTCCACTAAATAATTTTGACATTGATGATTCATTGAAATGTTCCAACTGGATTTCATATTCTTCAAATTCTCATCAGTCTTCTTAAAAAAATAAAAAGAAACAAAATGGAGACTACAAAAGACATAGTGACTAGAACATAGAGCTATGCACATGAAGCTAAGTGAACATAAATTAATAGCATGTTGATAAGTTCACATGGCATGGGCGGCATGGGCATACAAAGAGTTAGCAAATATAAGCTAATAAATGTCCACCATGAATGAAAATATCATTACAATCATTTTTTTCATAACATGCCTCGAGCAATTGAACATGATTTCCTACAAAGTATTAGCTATTAAGAACCTTCCCCAAAGAAAATATATCTAAATTCTTCTCAAGAATGTTGGCTATAAAATTTCCCAAAACTCAAAGTTAATATTCAAAATCATCAAGAATAAAGATAAAATTCAATAGATAGGCACACCTCAGCAGTATGGTCCCTCATGACATGTTGGCAATCATAATTCCCGTTTTCAGTCCCTTGCCAAACACGAACAGTCTGTAGAAGATGTGAATCAGTTTAATTATTACAAAGGAAAATCAACACTGTCAAACATCTCACGATTTTTTTTTTCTTTTTTCTGTTCAGCCTCTTCAAAAGTTCCAGAGGTAATTACAATATCAATACTAAACTTCTTCGGGCAAAGAAACTTTAGCATTAAATGCAGTTATTTGCACAATAAAAGAAAAATAAAATGGTTGAGGCAGAGAAATGAGCCCAGGCAGCTGCAAAATAAGCATTTGTTGCATGTTTGCTTGCAAACCATATTGTGAAAGATAACAATGAGGGGCACATACATTTTATAACCAGAAAATAATTAATAGCATTTCAGAGATCAAGTTATGCAAAGAAAATGAAAACATACATCACTAACTGACTGTGACTGACCTTATCACTTGATCCAGTTACAATCAGTTCATTACCAGGCACAAATTTCACACTGGTAACCTATAGCAAGAACAAAGAGAACCAAGAAAAATGTTTTACTCAGTAAAAATTGTCAAAGGAAATAATAAAGAGAACTGAACAACAGAACAATTAGGAATGGTAGAAGCAAAAACCTTCTTTGAGTGGCCAGTGAGTGTAGATAACATCTGGCCTGATGCCCTATTGAAAAGTACTCCATTCGTATCAATCCCCCCCGTAGCAATTATATCCTGCTAATCATCCAGTATTGTTCAAATAAAACATGGTTTTCACTTATTTGAAAAAAGAACAATGTAGTTCTACAAACATAATTTGGCCCAAACACAAAATCAGCATTTACAAAAGAAAATTTAACCTCAAAGCTGGTAAAGAAAATGTTAAATCTGTTGAATTTATCAAAGAAAAACTAGTATGCTGTCAATATTCACATTTTTTTCTCACATCATTGGTGAAGCACAGAACACAGAGTGCCATCACTTAATTAAAATAATATTAGATATATTCATATTTCTTAAATGGAAAGAAAATATGGAATGAAATAATCCTGGGACATAGTAATCTGATATTCATCCATTAACTATTGCCAGAATAGTAATATTTAAAAGTTATGGGAACATAAGCTTCATATGGTTAATCTTCCATCTATAATGTAAAAAAATAGCTTATTTAATTTTTTTAACATTTAGTATTAATACTTATCTTGTATATTTCTTCGGTAGAAAGCAAAATGGAAGATGTAAGTTTTGGGAAACCCAAACTTCATTATAATTCTTTTTTTCTTGTATCGTTTTCAACATATGGAGGGCAGGCCTTGGTACGAGGATAAGGTTGCTTATTTGCGACTTAGGAGACCAAGATTTGAGTTATGAAAATAACTTCTTTGATATTTAAAGGTAAGGCTGCGTACATTAACCCTCCCCAGACCCCGCATTGGCGGAAACCTCATACACTGGGTACGCCCTTTTTTTCTTTTATCATTTTCAACATGTGAATATCCCACAATCCAAAAGCTTGCTTAACAAAACCTAAATCCAGTGCCTTGCTTTTGGCATGACTAAGCTATCTATAAATAGTTTCCATTGTGCCATTGCAACAGCCACACAGTTCTCCAATCATCCCAAGAAGACAATAAACTAAATGGCTGCATGCATACAAGAAACAGCACTATGCATAGTAGTTCCAAACGTTTATGGGATTTGTACAATAGCTGCTCAATTCTAATTGCAGATCACTCCCTAACAATCCCAAACCATATAATGTATAGTCTTTTGAGTCTGTTTAACCACAACAATAAGATCTTTGCATCATGGTGACTCTGATTATTAAATTTTTGACAATTTTACCACTTTCTTCTTCCTCGGAGCAGAAGGAGTTTTCATCATGATAACTTTTGAAGCTCCAGAAAGTACAAGGATGGAAAATATTTTAAATAACTATCAAGACCAGCATGGATGAGAAGCAAAGTACAGATGAAAAGAGGCATTATTTTCCTAGTAGTATTAGTTCAAGAATACACAAGTAACATGGTTGTCCTGCAAATGCAATAGTTAAATAGGTAGAATTTCTAATAAGCACTTCAAGTTAATATTCTAGGATTTAATACGCAAGTACAAAAAAATTCAGAAAATATTATGCAACTCAATGATTTTTTTGGGACTAATATCAGAAAATATGCTAATACAAATACATTGACAAACAGAAAAACATAAGAGAAAATAGTAACTATAGCAGCCAAAGAACAAATTTACCTTGGAAGCATCAATATCAATAGAAAGAATGCCTGGTTTGTTGGTCTTGTGAAGGGGATGACTAGAGATCTGAGTATATCTCTCCAGTGCATCAACTGAAGCTAGTGTTGTTGGTATCTAAAACACAAAAAGAAGCATAAAATATATGTTCCAGACACTGCTTAAAGCTCAGTTATCACTTTTACATGCTTAGTGAATAACCTATATATAAACAAGGAATACTTGCATCTGTCCATCTTTATCTAAATCCATCTCTTAAGGTTGTTTGTGTTTCACAGTGAAAGTTTGATTTTTCACAACAAAGCTGACCACATTCTTAGTGAACAACCCACAAATCTTTTAAGAGGCTAATTTTACAGCAACAAAACAGAGGAAAGTACCTGCCGCTTCTTCCGTTGTCCAGAAAGCAAAGCATTACATTCTGTAAGTTCTGCAATAATAACAGGATTAATACCAGGCCGAATTTTCTTCCCATCAGGACCCAACTCATCCTCTGCAGCTGCAAGCATGATGAAATCCTACAAGATGAAGTCAAATCCTTTTATATAACTAAAAAAATTCATAGTGAATTTTACAATGACTAAACCTCTTTTCCCATTGCTGACAGCAGTTGTCGCATTGGCAGCAGAAGCTGCTAACAAAGGAATCTGTCTCTCGGCTTGAGCCAAAAGCATTCTGGCTTCATCCCTTTCCTTCTTCAATCTTGCTATAACGCGGCATGCAGCATCATGCTGGAGTACAATGCAATCAGTGCAGCAAAAATGATCTGCCTTACAGGCTGATAAAACAAGAAATATCACAGCAAAAAGCTGCCAATGGGGAAACAATTATAAGCAAAGATTCAAAATATGTGCTAATTAAAAATATCTTATGCACGACCAAGACAAATGAAGGTTTCTATAGGAAACAAGGGCCGCTAGCATGTGAAGAACTTAACCAAAGACTCAGAAATTTTCCTTCAATCAGAATTTCATTGGATCAGAACAATGCAAATAAAATTAAAATAAATTACAAGTAATTGGTGCATGAGAAGGATGATGAAAATATAGTGAATTCAATACTAGATGGACATCAGTATGCAACTTAATACAAAAAACATCATGCAGTTTCTGTAACATGCTGCATTCAACAACCACTTTAACATCCACCCCATGTTTCAAATTTAATAACATCAGGATTAATGAAGATTGACAATGATTGTTTTAAGTAGCTAAAAGAAAAAAAAAAGGAGGCTTGAAAATAATTCTGTGGCCAAAATCAAGTAACAACAACCACAAAAGATTTACAAAAACAAAACAACCTAGAGAAGTTATGGGATAAGGAGTCTAGAAAATCAGGACTCATACCAAGGGTGGAAAGTTCCCACGACTGCATCTTACACTTTATATGTCAAATGGAAATTTGAGTCTCATGATTCTTGAGCAATAGTACAACATGAAAATTGATTCATCAAAATCTCAGAGTTAACTGTTGTATCTCCAATTAAAAGAAAGCTGCATTATAGCCTTTAAACATGCAAAGATCATGCCCAATACAGCTAGATAAGCAAGAGCCCTGCTTCCACCAAGTGATCTTTTGTGTTGGAGCCATCTGATATACAGGCTACTTCCGTTTCAAGAAAACCTTTTTCCCTTGGTATATAAGCCTTTAAAATGTCAATTTATAAGATCGAAGGTTTTCATTAACACCAAAAAAAATGAAATTTGAATCAAGTTAGAACAAATAGGAAAACAATTGATCTTGCACCAAACCTTTCCAAAGTTTGCATTTCATTTTTTCCATCTATTTTTCCTTCACTGTTGACTGTATCAACTTGCCACAAGTTTGTATAGAGCCTAACATAAAGTCAGCCCAACCCCATTGTTTCACGTTAAATTTGTAAAGGAAAGACAAGAAAGATGTTGCTGGAGTTTCTAAATTAAGATTGCCAAGACAATGCTGCTAACAGGAGAGATTCTATAAGAGTACCTATGATATCTAGCATTGCCAAAATAAAGCTTAATCTACCCTCTAATAAAACATTAGACACGTTCCATCTTCACTGCTTCCTTACCTATAGTTTCATCTTCTGTTCCTCGATATATATCAGCTCAGAAAATAATGAAGCAATTTCAGTGGTGAACCAAGCATGTTTCTTTGGGACTTAATCTGCATGGTTGACAAACCACATATATAGGTTATAGTTTCTGTATTCTCATGCTCTGAGTCGGGAATAACAATCTCTAATGAGCAGATAATAGCATATGAAATGATTGTGAAAACTAATAAACACAAGAACAAATAAAAAACACACAAGGACACAACAAATGATTGGTCTACAATAAAAACGATGTAACCTGTCCAAGAGCAAGAAATTAATAATACCTGATACAAGGCATGACTTAGCTCTTGCCTTGCTGTGTGTAATTGTTGCTCTAATGCAAAATTAGACAACATCAAAGCATCCCATTCCTACCACAGAAAAGGAAAAATGAACCAACGATTCAATTTTTTTCAAGATCAGTAAGTATTTGCTGCAAG
Organism: Musa itinerans; assembly: GCA_001649415.1. Taxonomy (NCBI): domain Eukaryota; kingdom Viridiplantae; phylum Streptophyta; class Magnoliopsida; order Zingiberales; family Musaceae; genus Musa; species Musa itinerans. The sequence continues at coordinate 237,842 of LVTN01000171.1, forward strand.
AATCATTAATGGAGGTTATACAGAAAAAAAAGGGCGAAACACAAACTAAATGTAGATACAATACTCATTTGTTTTTTTAATTTTCAAAAAACATTTGGCAATAAATACTTAAAAGGGCTAATAGACAACTTTTGCATCACGATCCAGAATTACATGATCAGGCCTTGCCACAAGAATGATGTAGCCTTAAGCTTTAAATTGTCCACAAGAATCACATGATAATACTACATTATGTAGCCTGCAAGAATCGCAATCCACAAGAATTACATGATAATACTACATTATGTAGCCTCAAGTTTTAAATTGTCCCTAGTGGAAGAAAAAAAATGAAATAACTGTCAGATGCAATTTTATTTTTTTTATTTTAAAAGCAATGTCCTGAACTGAATTGACATCTTATTAATAGTGAAAAGAACTGTAAAAATTGCACAGAATTTTGCAGCCAGAAAATGCTAAACTCAAGTCACATAGCACTCTGGTTACACAATTACCATATATAAACCAAAACACTTTCGACAGGAAAGATAACCCAAAAACCTCCATATATTCTTTTCTAAAAAGCCAGTCAAGACAAGCAACTCAGCTGACACTTTAAGTTCATGCTATACATGGGCAGCATCATTTTTCAATGAAAAAATTGGTAATTCGAACAGAAATTATACAATGAAATTTCGACATCATATATGTATAGACTTCTCCTAATAAGAAAAAGAAGGTGTTGCATCATGGATTTAGCAAGCACCAACTTTAAATAAAAGTATAAAAGTAAACTCTCATTCTAGAAGTCAGAATATCAATAAACTCCAAAGTAGAACATCAACGATTTTGTCAATCATTACATTTAGATTATACTAAAAGTATCAAATTCTTCATGACACAATTAAACAAAAAAGATAAGCCATATGTAGACCAAAGAGTTAGGGAGATATACGTTCTGAAACATTCCTAGCAACCCAGGGATGCTTGCAGCTTGCAGAGGTCTGGGCTTCACCACCTATCACGGAAAAAGGGGATTAGAAACAAAAAATTGAATGTAACAACAGGGAAAAAAATTCACAAGGATGCAACAGCTGCTTGACAAAACAAATCTATTTGCATTGCCAATATTGTAGACAACCATGTTTATACATATCCCCCACACTTGGATGAATCTACTCTACAGGTGGTTAAACAAAAGTCACATGCACGTACTCATAAACTATTGAGCACCATCATGTATGAATTTTTCTTTGATGTATTAGGACATTCACAACATTAAACTAGTCATGACAAACTGTTTGAAAAGCTAAAATTCCTAACTATAACCAGAAGAATCCAAAAGAGGAACTGATTCCAGTTTCTGTAAGGTCAATTCCTCATAATCTAAGGTCCAAAATAGTAAACAATTGCTAAGCATTTTGAAAGGTTTTTTTATCACATACAATCCTGATCTCCCCCAATAGAGGGAACAGGTGGACACCATTCTGTACAGGTCAATCACAGATGTATAATCCTCCCGCAAACTGATGTATCTTCTTTTCCGAGTATGAAGCACTCAATTTACCCAAATAAACTGCACAAGTAGCACAAAATGCTTACATCTATTGACATTCCACTTCACCAAAAGTTACAAACAAAAAATTACATCCTTCGTAATTAGTTGCTCCTAGTGAAAATCCTGCTGCTACCTTCATGGTTCTCTTTCTTGTCTGAATCTATTCGCCAATTGCCCTAAGCAGTCACTATCAACGCAATAAACTGATGTAGTAATCAGAGTTGGTAACCGCACCTTATTTGTTTTCACGGGTATAAGATCGTCCATGGTGAGCTCCTCCTTAGTGACGGGGCATTTCCCATGACTCTAATAATCCATCAGATGGAAAGAAGAGCACATACTAGTCAAAGATCCAACAAGAAAAGGACATGTAATAGCTAGAAAAGAGACGTAGTGAAGGACATATTATATGCAACTATTAAGCCATGCGACTTCCATGACAGTAGGGCGGCGTACCGCAATATGATGTTCGATCAATCGCCGCTCGAAGAGTAGCCCGGATTTCTTGGAGAGCACCGGATCCTCCGGCACTTCGCCGGAGACTACATTGAAGAGAGGGGAGCGATGTTAGAAACGCCAAATCGAACAAGAAAAGAAAGAGAACAAACCCTAGGGTTTCCAGACGAAGGAAGGGGCAGGGGCGTACTCGCACAGATCATGGCGGTTTCGAGCTACGGCTTCGGGGTGGATTCGGCGGCGGTATGGAAGAGCGGTAGGGTTTTCGCAGTAGCGGTTGGAGAGAGAGAGACAGAGGAGAGAGAGAGAGAGAGAGAGGCGGGTTTATAGAAATTGCTCATGTTCACTCGATTCGAGCCCTGCGGGTCAGATCTGAGATAACCACGGGATCCGATATCAATGATCGGAGGTCCGATATCAAGGATTAGATATCCGAAACCCGGAAACCGAAAGATCTACCCGTTAATGGCTTCCGCTGTTTCAGATCTTAACGGGCGAGAAATGAGTTCGCGCCGACCCATTTTAGGCTCCCAGGACAGAGATAAGCCCAAAAGCATTTGGGTTCGATGGAGGTCCAAACCGGCTCAAAAGATCAAGAGATTCATTGTCAAAATCGAATCGAATTTGAAATCATTAGCAGTCACTTGATCCATCATCGAAACCCGGTAGCTACCAACTTAATTACGTTGATCTTGTCCTGTTATGTTCGTATAATATGTGATATTTGTTGATGTACGTACAATACAAGAATGCTTCATCGATGTCGATGTTCTTTTTGATGCGATTTTGAGGGCAATTAATGTACGCAGCATTGCCTCTGACGGATCATTCTTTAATCATCATGCATGGATTATCCCTTTGGATTGGTTCGCCTAAAGCCAATCGATTCGTTTTTCTTTCATAATTTGTTGGGGTTGATGATCGCATGATACTGAAGTTTTCTCGAATGATCATCATCCCATGCTCAAGTTAATGGAGGTGTTCTTGGGTCTAAGCACGGGTGAATGTTTATATCATTATTATCGTGAGGATAGTATTTATAATGTATAGTCAGAGGAAATCTTTTTTATAGTGATGATATCGGTGATTTCTTGATCAACTAATTTAATTCATGATCATATGCACAGTAAGTTTGATGTGGTCCAAATGGAGGATTGAACATTTGCCCAATGGTTGAGGAAGGCTGGAATGTTTATTTTACGATTGATCTAAAAAATTATATTGTATGGATTTTTCGATGTAATATGCTTAAGTTAGTAATCGATAATTATAAAATAATTATAATAAATATTAACCGAATTATCATGCCCTATATAATCTTTTGTAACGAGTTGACCGAGAGAAATATTTCGTGGTACGGACGGATTATTCCCCACCCTGTCATTTTCAAAGTGCGGATGTAATATTTTCCACATTGCTATTTTGGACCGATGTCTACGTTGTCTGGTTGTTGACTATATATCGCATTCTCATTGCTAACTGTGTTCTCATGTATCCAGTCGCGATTGATGGTGAATATTTCCGCCATCACCTTTGAATCGATATATGATGGTTCTTCACAATATAGTGGTGTTAATCATTGACAAGGAGGGTGATGTTTGAATCAAGTTATGGCTCATCCTAGTAGTCTCGGATTCACATGGAATTCCTAAAATACTTGTCGATTCAATAAGAATATGCTTTCTAGCTGGTTCTCATTCTAAATCCTGCATGCGACAAGCTTTCTCCTCCTCCATACATTTCAGAATGTCCTGGTGGTGTACTCGTACGCTCTCAATTCTCTCAAATGCATCCTGTGCTCGAATGCTATCAACCAGTGGCACCAAGAAGCCTCGATATGACTAGTGCACTGAGGTTGATGCAGTGCCACTAGTGGGCTGTCCTCGAGCTCTTTATACGGCTTCATCTGCCAAGAGCGGCCTTGCAATGGCGACGCAGTTCCTCGAGCATCTCACGTCTAATGAAGTGATGGGAGATGTCTTGTGGTGATCTGGTGGCTTTTCTTGTCCGGCAGAGGCCCAGCACCATGCATGGCTCGTCTTGGCGAGTTATTCTAAGTTGGTCAAGTGCCTCAACATAATATAGATGGTGAACAGAAGTGCTGATGATGCTAAGAAGATTGAAATGCATTGGTTGGACGAAAAATAAATGTGCAGCTTGTGATTCTTTAGAGTCAAATCTGGTCTTTATGTTATCCTTTTCTTCTTCAGCATACTTTCTATAATATATTTGAATTCTCTGAGACATGATAATAATAATAAAAACAACAACAACAACGAGGATATAGGTTTTGTGAACAGTCCTCTTGTGTTTTTCTTGAGTCATAAGTTGCAAGATGGATCTAAAGTGTGCATCACGTTGATGTCTAATGCCAACGAAACCTTAATGTGCCAGCCTACAGCTTGTTTAGACTTGCTTAATCCAGAGCATCATTCGGCATTATCACCGAGAGTCCAATGTAGCATAATCTGCCAATCATCAGGTAGTGTCAAAGGAATCCAATCAGTTCACCGGGGGATATTGCGTCTTGTCGTTCGACCGGAATATATGTCTTGTGATAGGAACACGATCCAAGGTTCAAAGCTGTTGGATTTCATGTCCTGGGGAGGCACAACATCCAGCGTGCATGGTTCATGTGGGTGGGCAAGTTTGCCATGTCTGAGAAGGCACAAAGACAGAGGGAAGAGGGAATTATACATGGCAGTTCAGGTCTGGACAGAAGCCCGCGTCATGACACAAACAAGTGGAGGATAGTGTTGTAAGAGGAAGGGCATGGGATTCCAGTGTAGGTCTAAAGGGATGGCACACACCACGCAAGGAAGATCTCAGTGGTGGTCTCTGATCTCCCTTTTCCTTTTCTCTTTCACTTGCTTTGAGGGCTGTCCTAGCCTACAGGGTAACTAGTCCTGATGGACTTCAGATTCTGGGATAACTGGTTGTGGCCCTAAAAAGAATTGAGGCAGTGGAAGTCCTCTTTTAAGAGATTGATGGGCATTAGTTCCGCAGATGTGTGATCACTAGTCTCTGACCTTTTATTGTTTTTGGTTGCTGGGGAAGTCAGATGTCTGTCTGAGATAATCAAGTTGACATTGCATGCCATGATCTTCCTGCAAGGTGGGGGATAGATTCAGACAACAGGAATGACATAAAATGATATTCTCCTGTAAAGGTTCGATGTGTCTCCTTATGTTTCACACTCTACGCTTCTGCTCTTGCTGAGGTATTGAAGTCCTGCATGGTAAATGCAGCAGTCATTCGATCCATACCATATTGCATGGTGGATTGGTTGGACTGGCTTCGCTGGTGCTGCTGCTTGACAAGATAAATGATGCATGATTCTTGTCTGCAAACCTGACGCGTTGGGCTCTCGTTGATTAGTGTCTTGTGTAAATTAGTCTTTAGTGGTGGCAATGGACAGACCACAAAAAGCACATATATGAGAATATATCTCTTTCTTATGGAGAGATGTGTAGACACAAAATATTTAGAGGTGTACGTAAGAATAAAAGTAAAAATGAAAATAAAATTAAAGGATGAAGAAACTTATGTCCGAAAGCGAAAACATATTTAAGATGTCACAAACAAAAGACCCTGTGTCTTTCCGGTCCGCTACAGACACGAGATCATGGAAGCTCATATTCGAATGGGTGCCGAAGAAGCCTTCGCCGTGATCTCCTGCACGAGGGTGTCATGTCACCATATCGGTAAAAGTGCTTTGCATGGTTTTGCAGGGAATCCTCTAACGTGCATGTCATCTCGTCGTAGCAGTAAAAGTGTTTCCCAATTACTATGACTAATGGACTACAGCCTATAGGATCTCGAGCCTTTGTGGATCCCACGTGGTCTCCACGGCCGCTTCCGTTCACAAGGCAGTAGTGACGACGAGCTTCCATTTTACCAGGCCACCTGAAGGAGGGCAAAATCGTCATTTGACGCGCGAGTGAACTCGTAATACGCGGGTTTTACTGCACTATTGCCTATAAGGTCTCGGCCGTTGTGGATCCCACGTGGTCTCCACCGCCGCTTCCAATCACAGGGCAGCAGTGATGGGCTTCCATTTATTAGGCCACCCTCAGGAGGGCAAAGTCGTCATTTGGCGCACAGGTGAACTCGTAATACGCGGGGGTTACAGCACTCTAGCCCTAAGATCACGACCCTTTGTGGGATCCCACGGGGTCTCCACCGCCGCTTCTAATCACAGGGCAGCAGTGATGGGTTTCCATTTTATTAGGCCACCCTCAGGAAGGGCAAAGTCGTCATTTGGCGCACAGGTGAACTCGTAATACGCGGGGGTTACAGCACTCTAGCCCGTAAGATCACGACCCTTTGTGGATCCCACGTGGTCTACACTGCCGCATCCAATCACAAGGCAGTAGCGACGGGCTTCCATTTTATTAGGCCACCCGCAGGAGGGCAAAATCGTCGTTTGGTACACGGGTGAACTCGTAATACGCGGGGCTTACTGCACTATAGGCCATAAGAGCTCGACCCTCTGTGGATCCCGGGTGGTCTCCACCGCCGCTTCCAATCACGGGGCAGTAGTGACGGGCTTTTATTTTATTAGGGCACCTGTTGGAGGGTAGAAACGTCATTTGGCACACGAGTGAACTCGTAATAGACGGGTGAAGCCAAAATAGGAAAGGCACACCCGTCTCCGAATCAGCCAACTCATCGACGACACGTGTTCTTGTAGTGCCACGTGGCTAACAGACCATGTCTCCGTTATCCCGCGGCAGGCGGGTTCTCGCTGGCCCTCCGTTAACCTCGGGGTCCCACCGCTGACGGCGTGTGCCCGTACAATAAACGGGGCCGTTACTTGTCCTCTCTCCGTGCTTCCCTCCCTCGTCCTCCTCCTCATTTGATCTCTTCCCCTCGCTCTATATTTAGCAACGCGAATAACCCCCACCCACTAAAATTCCCACTCCCCTCAATCCATCGCCTTCCTTTTCCTACCCCTTCCCCTCTTATATATGCGGACGAAGGTCCATGGTTTGGCTTAGGATTTCCCTTTTCTTCTATCCATCTTCTTTCCCCTTCTTTTTGCACTTCAATCCTTTCGAGAGACCAACATGGTTTGATCTCAGGCTAGGAGTAGGGTTCAAAGACAAGAAGAGAATAAAGCTTCTTTTATCTCTATATATATATTCTTCGTTGTCCTTATATATAATACAATAATAATCATAATAATAATTACGAGAGTTGGTGGAGGAGGAGGAGGAGGCCGGCATGCAGCAGGACGTGATCGATACAACGTCAGAGCAGCTCTCCGCTGTAAGTAACTCGTGCCTTTTGGTTTCTTGACCTGTTTCCTTCTACATGTTCGCTTGATAGTTCTTGAGAAGGTTTGACGTTCTTGTCAAAGTTAAGCCCGTACAAAGGATGATAGATTGCTGTTTTTTAGATTCACCAGGGAATTACCAGAAGCTCGATCTTCATGAAAGCATCCTTGGGAGATTTTAGTTAGAATTCATCGGCATTTACCTGTTTTTTTCCCCGGTTTAGGTCTCAAATCCGCAAGTGTAATCTCATATCATAACGAAGACGCTCTCTGCGTGTGTGCGTGTGGCTGTCCATTAGGTAGCTGCAGCTGTTTCCTACTCCTTATGCAGCTAATTCACATTTCCAAGATGCAGGAGACTTCCATGCTTTCACAGCCTGATTGTTCTATCCAAAGCCAATCATTGCCCTTCATTTATCCATGACAAAAATCTGCTTTCCTTGTTTCTGAGTTGTTCCCCATATGCATGACCCCACTAATTTTTTGGATTATGTGTCTTGCGTGCGCATTCCATCGAGTGTGTCAAATCCCAAACTATAAGCCCCATTTTGCTGAAACTGCACTCATCACTCCACCTAATTAAATGCCAGTGACTATGTTCAAGATCTCAAGGGTAAATCAGCTGGTCACCAGCAGGCTGATGCTGAAAATAGAACGAGAATCCATGACACAGCTACCGATTTGATCGTCAGCGAAGCTGCAGACAACCTTTGAACAGATCAAGGAATTAAAACAATTAATTATGATCCCAGTTGTCAGACGATTCATCAGAAATTTGGGACAACAGTTCACCTTTCATCTTAGAGGTGCTTCTTCTGCTGCTTTCCCTTCACATGATGCGCAGTAGAAGCTGCATGAGGTACGGTAAAGGAACCCTCTCCGTATTATCTTAGACGAGACCAAGAGCACCTTCATGTCGAGGAATATTTGAGATTTGACTTTACTTATGTCTGCTGGCTAATTAGCTTCAATGCCCTAAAACTAAAGATGGCCCTCGATTCCTATACGTGTCAGCTTTGTAGAATGCATATCTTGCACTCTTTGGAGTTATGCAATGCAAACAAGTGGAAACAATTTTCTGCGTTGAAATCTTGTCTAGATTACTATAAAACCTCATATTTATCCACCAAAAAGAAAAAGAAATAGAAGAGAAAAAAATGGTGAAAGAAATATCTCTAAAAAATTAATGTTTGATTTCGTTGTAGTCGCTTGGATCTTTAGACTAGTGGTCAACAGCGTCCATCTCCTCAATCGGCCTCTCGTCTCCCTCCACCTCTAAAGTTATCTATGGAAAACCAGCAGGTGGCTTTACGAGAGTTATCCTTCTGGATGGATCAGTGGACTCACTGTTATATTTGCCACGTCCATATGGTCTTTCCATGGCCAACCCTACGACTCTCACTATGGCCATTTGTGCACATGTCAACCCCTGCTACTTTTGAAGTCAACAGCATGGCGGCTTCTGGTGCCTGCCTCGTCAACACGGTTCCCTGTCCGCTCATGGCAAAGAGAGTTGCCGTCTTCCTCTCTCATCCCTTTCAACAACAACGCCATATACATACATAATCGATGTGTATCCTTCAGTTGAGCTGCTTGGGTGACGGACGTATTAGCAAACTTATCCCTTCAACTAATAATTTGAAACATTCTCTTACTAATGCTTATATTATACGTACTACTTTATTGCTGTTGTTAACATCTTAATTCTAAATTCAAGTTTGTTCGTTCTTATGTAATTTCTAGTGGTAAATGTTAGACTAAAATTATTTGAACATGATTATTCTACCATATAATGTGATGGAAATTCTTTTCTTTGTTGATGATGGAAAAGACTCTTAAATGTCTATTTGCATGTGCTTTATTAGAATGTTTCTTTAAGCAATAATTCATTGTCAATGGAGAAGCTTTGAAGTGTCCCTTTCTTTGCATGTTCTTTTTGTTGAGAGGCAAAAAAAAATCTTCCTGTTGTAATAGTTTCCGCACTTCTTGTAGCTCCTCTTTTTAAATGGCCTGTTTGGAAGCAGGAGGAGGGCATCTCCAGCCCTATCGCCGCCCAAATCCTCGACTTCTGCGACGGCGACGTCGGTGGGGATCTCTTCCCACCGCCCGACATCGCCATCCTCCGGTTCACCGACGACGTGAACGCCGAGGCGTCCGCCACCACGCCTCTCCCTTGCTACGCCGACGACGCCTCCTTCTCACCCTTCCCCTCCCCCCTCGACTCCGCCACCCTCTCTGCCCTCCTCGACGCCCCCAGTGCGCAGCTGCCCGACACCGAGGCTGACGTCCTCCCCGCCGCCTCCTCGCCGCTGAGCCCTCCCCTGGCCATGTTCCCCGCACCGCCGTCTTACGCAGGGGAACACCACCTGGACCCCTTCGACGAACAGATATCGATGGGCGATGCGGCCACGAGCGGGTACCGACCGTACTCGCCTGACCACGCGGCGGTCCGGGGCCCACCAAGCTGCCACCAGCAGCGTCCGACGGCAAGCGAGGAGGAATACTACGCCGCTGCGGCGGTGACGGCGATGCAGCAGACACCCGGGTTCGCGGGGATGGATCCGGCGCCGCCGTGCGGCCTCTTCGAAGGGGGCGGCGTCGGGGCGTTGTACTACCGGGGTGGAATGGCGGGCGAAGAGGGGCGGGACGGGTTCTTTTATGCGGGCGGGATGATGGCGGCGGCGTCCGGCGCGGGCTTCGTGGGACCACCTGACGTGGCGGATTACCATAGGATGGATGGTGTTTTGGGATTGTACGCTCAGGATACCCAGCGAGCGTATAGCTCCGGCGATTTGCAGGTACCCACGTCAAACTCGATACGATATCCTTTCCTTTTTTTTTTACTCTCATCTCTTTCGTTATTTTTCAGCTATATTACTTTTTAATGCCATTATCTCTTGCATTGCACGCATATCAACCATGCGTATGTACAATTAGAAGGACGATTACATTACAAAGAAAGAGAGAGAGAGAGAGAGAGAGAGAGAGAGAGACATCCATGACTAAATTCTATCAATATCATATTTTTATTATTCATACAAAAAACATATCTCAAGCCTCCCATAGTGATTGAAGCACGCGTTCGGAGGTCAAAGAGGTTGAGTGAAGAGCACCCTTCGTCTGCACTTGCAAATTTGTGGTTCTCGAAAGAGGACCAAGATTGATGTATTCCATATGTTTAGGTCACATTTCTGGCTCCTGTTTAAACTTTAAAGGACCCTATTCAAGATCATTTTGATATGGATGCTAGTTACATTATTAGGTCGACACATGACTGTGACATTAATACATAAACAACAATATTCTGGGATATGTCATAGTCTTCAATAAAGTTCTTTTTCTTTTGGGGGCATCTATAGGACTGAGATAATGTAATCTAAAAGCCCAGAACAGGAGGATTCTCTCAGTTATCATATGCAAACCAATGATTGAAAGTGAGAGCTCAAGACCATTGACTACAGAATTTTTCTGCAGCTCTTTTGACAAAACAGTCATTAGATGCTTGAACTGTTGATCCATTATCCCACGCAATCCATAAATTATAACAGATAAAACCGGGAATCAAAGCCCGCATTTTTCATCTGACCACATCACTAAAGAACAGAAGAATAAATCCAGCTTATCCAGTATATGATGACAATTGGTCTGAACCTGGTGCTGTAGTCATGACTTTTTTTTTTTTTCTTTTCCCCTAAAGACAGTAAATATGGATAACATACCTTGGCTTCTTTATATAAAGTTAGTATACAGTTTCATTTGCCTTATAAAGGTAATTCGAGGAGGCAGCCAACGTCTGATAGCCGGAGGCAGCGGCAAACCGATGCTGCTGCCAGTATCCGACATCCCGGTCATGGATGATACCACCTTCAAAGTAGGCCGCTTGTCCGTCGAGGAGAGGAAGGAGAAGATCCACAGATACATGAAGAAGAGAAATGAAAGAAACTTCAGCAAAAAGATCAAGGTAAAATGCATGGTTCAAAAATTAATTGAAATACAGATTAAATGATTTAACAGCTAACCACCAAAACTGATCACAATGCTTGCAGTATGCTTGTAGGAAAACTCTAGCAGACAGCCGACCAAGAGTCCGTGGACGGTTTGCTAGGAATGATGAATTTGGGGAGATAACAAAACCCAGTTCCAGCAACCATGAATTTGATGATGACGAAGAAGTAAGCACACACCTTTCCCATTTTTTATTGCTGCTCCACATATCTATTCCTAGAAAGCTCCTCACAGCTTAGAAATCTGCATTTTACTCATGTGCCCTTCAGAAATATTGAGATCTAGCAAGCAAGATAAAAATCTGACTCAAAAGAGTAGCACAAAAGATATTGATGACCTAAGTTTTACTTGATGTGAGAACAGAATTTATCGGTCATAACATAGACTGATCTAAGGTTAGCTTGCATGTAGAAATGAAAAAATGCTATGAGATTCATGATTAGAGATTTCAGAAAATCAACCAGAAATTATTGTAGGTTAGCTTTACATTAAAAATGATAAATGAATAATGCTTTCATAATATGGTGCTTTACTTCTAGTAGTTTTTCCTTCACATTTACTATTAGCTCACTCACTTTACTGTCTTTAATACTGATACTTGGAACATGAAAATTTCTGAACATCAAATAGCACCATCCAGTGCATATAAAAAGGAAAAAAAATTGCGAAAATAACTACCACCATAGTCATTGTCTCAAAGAGCTTAGAAGCTTAAAAGAACATCAAGTTGCAAACAAAAGAAGATTCAATTTTTAGACCCCATCAGAATTAGAAAGATCGGCTACTTTGTAAAATAGCTCCAATCTAAATTCACAGCCTGATAAACCAGAGGTAACAAGCTTCCGCAGAATGATCCATAGTAGTTCCTTCTTCGCACTGAGTGGGCATCCTTACTAATTCTAACAACATACTGCTTATTCTGTAGGTGGTTGTGAAGGAAGAAGAAGACATACTTGACTCCTTGGACATCCTTGCACATATTAGTGGCGTGAACTCCTTCAAATACAACTTCACTCTTGAGTCATGGATATGACCATGAGTCCTAGACATGATAAGTTTGACTCTTATTTGCTGTTTTCTTTTATAGCCATTCAACAGCTGATGTAGCCATTATATCCATGCAATAAAATGAATGGCATGGAAACTGATGTTACTGCCACAAAATTTCTTCCCATTTTATAATTGTTTCTAGTTTCAACACCAAGATACATAGATAGGAATCATGATGAAAAATCATTGTGGAACTTATGTCTGCAAACTTTCAGAAATCATTCATTCCTACTAAGTCATGGTGAAACAAAACAATAAATCAGTTGATAAGCCTCTCATGAACTCAAATCAAACCATATATTCTGTTAACTTGTTAACATGTTCCCTGATGATATTAGGGATGCTGACACCAGATTGAACTTTTGTAACCACACTATCATTAATATCTTATGCCAGGTAACAAGAAGCATGAGCGTTTAGTACCCATTTTAATCTTAAAGAAATAACCTTTAGAGATAATAAATGATGTCTGATTTTATCCTTGCTTTCCATAGAAAAAAGTTTCCCATGTACATGAGTTATATCTGTTCAAGAATAGAAGTTCTAGAACAATATTTTTCAACATCAAAGTCCAGTTTGATCGTGATGCAGGCAGAGCAAGTTATAGGAAGCTATTGAAAGAATATCCAACCACAGCATACTCAAAATTAACTTTAGTGACTTATGCCCCTTAAAAGAAACTGCAGTGACTGATGAAGTATTTTGGACCCTTAGCAACTAAGGTAGTAGAGCAGATTATCCAACAAGTCCTTTGCAGGCAATCAAATAGTCAAAAGTTTGAAAAAGGAAAAAACACATTCTAACATGTTAAAGAAGTTATTGCCGATGTTTGCTAAGAATAGTTACGGTGTGCAACTTGTAACAAGAAATTTTTGGTACAACATGCACAAGTCAGTAGATGGTGAGAATACTCTGACTAATCAAGTGCATATTTATGAGGTTTTCTGGCCTCTATAATAGATTCAGTTCTGACATACTTTATTTCAGGAATGCCTACGGTTCTTTAAATACCTCCTCTTTTTCTTGTGTTCTGTTTATTTTCCAGTATAAATTATGTTTTGGTTTTATGACAGTTTTGTGACTATAATCCTTCAACTTTCAATAAAAACATGCATAAGCCTGCGGAGACATTGACCTGTCAACACAACAAAAGCTTTTGCATCTGAAGATACCAGACAGATAAGAACTTGGTCAACTCTAACAAGAATGAACAGACCAAATTCAGGGGAATTTTAAATGCCTGAAGGGGACACAAAGGAAGGTCTGTTCCAGTGCAACTGAATTTCTCATGAAGTAGGAAGGGAACTATTTAGCCTGGCTATAAAAGACAATCAACCGAACTACCAAAAGCAGACTAAAAAGGAATAGGAAAGACATAATTGGAAGATACAATTAAAGGACATAGTTAACTATAACCAAAGGACTTATCTGAAAACAGTATAATCTGATTAGCTAGAAAAGTCGAATAGATCATATCAATTATCTTGTTGAAATTGACATTATTGGGTAGGAAAGGCATTACTGCAAAATCAAAGGTAAAAAACACTCCTGCTGCTGTCCAAGTGAGATGAAGGCACATTAGCCTTGTCTCTTAGATGTGTCACTTGGCAATTTACCCCAAAAGGACATTCAACAGATCAAGTCCTAGAAGAAGAAAAAGGCTGGTTGTATCCAGGGTATAGGTGTTCTGGGTAGTTTATCCTGTTTCTCAATTCATACAAGTATCAGGGGACACTACTTGTCAAGCAACCATGATGATTCTCTTGTTTTACTTACAGATCTTGATTTCAGAAAGTTAGTTTGATCAATGATCACGATTTTCGGTTTAAATTTAAGCACAAATTGCAACGTTGGAAGTTCCACCACTTTCCTCATCTAGAGAGCATTTTACTCAATTACTTGTGATGACTAGCTAATCCTTTGGTTGAATATTTTGAAGAAAGTCTTAATTCAAAGTTGAAATGTCTCCTTATTGGACCTAACTGAAATAAGGAAATAGCTATTTGTAATCAAATATTATACTCAAGAAACATTCACTTACATGGTATATAGATTTCCATCAATTAAGCAATCTCCCCTGCAATGACCTCAGTGACATTGTCAATGAAAACTCACGGAAAAAGAGTTCAGTACATGATACATTCATTTTTGCAGCACATTTTCCAATCATCAGTGATGGAAACAAGAGTACGAGCCTGAGAAAAAACATAAGCATCGATTATACTTTTCATTTTACAACAACGAGTATATTTTTAGTTCAAAACTACAGAAAACTTGACCATTATACGTTAACTAAATTAACTGGATTGCCTCATTTACAGGACAAGAAAAGGCAATTCAGACAAACACGAACCTGAAGCCATCTCACCTATCAGAACTCCCTCCGGCAAAGGAAATTGTTCCGCACGGAAAACTCTGGCAGGTCCATGAAACCCATCAAGATCCAATCTTTTTGCAGCTCAAACGAATCCCATGACTCGACATGCCTCTCACAAATCAACACTCAACCTGGTACTTCGTGCCCTGCTCGATCAAAAGCCAGCGTTTAATGCCTCTCCCGAATGTCGCTGTCTCAACCGGAAATCCCTGTGCATCTATGCAATCTCTGAGCACCGAATTTAATTCCAAACCCATGAATCCGTCAGGAACTTTCACAGTGTTCGTCATGATCTGGTATCCACCTTTCAGAAACCCTATCACCAGGGAACCATCAGCGACGGGTGGGGATTTCGCGTACTCGAGCAGATTGACGACGCCAAGGCAAGCCACGGCCTAACGAGGGATTTGGTGCCCTCGATTTCGCCGTTAGCGAGCTTGATCACGATGAAGAGGGGCTTTGTGGGATTGTGATCGGACTAGGAAAAGGGAGGAGAAGGGTATAAAATTTGGATCGAGGGAAGGAGAGGGGTTCAGGGAAGAGAGGCTTCCGTTCTTAGTAGTCCATAGAGAATTGGCGTTCGCTTCGAGAGAGACAAAATTGTACACAAATATACACCGATGTCCTCTAAAGTCAATAATTTGCGTATTTATCTCTCTCTCTCTCTCTCTCCCTATATATATATATATATATAATGCTATACTCTTATGATATATGATATATTGGTGATACTTTTCCTTTTCCATCGTTTGTTACACTCGCCATGTAACATTTATCTTCACCTCTCGCTTAAATCTTTTCACTGTCACGCTATTTTTCATATTCTCGTTGTCTAACTCAACTTAATATCTCTTGATCTTTCAAGTGGATAGCATTCTCTGTCTCTCCCTCAACCCCTTTATCACTCTCGTCCACCTTTAATCCTAACAACACATTTTGACAAAAAAAATATGAAATTCTTAGAGGATACGAAAGAGAAAGGATATAACTCATTTTTTCATAGAACAATATCAAATCCAATGATAATGATAAGTAGAGAACAACATAACAACCAAAAGGATTCAAGGCAACAACAAAAAAGAGTTATACAACAATAGAGCAAGAGTAGGTGATAAGAGACCTTTGGTTCATAAAAAATCTAATTAAAAAATTAAAAACCAAAGTATCTTTCAAAAAAAAAATCTAACAGAGCTTTTTCAAAAAAAGCATCATAGCAACATTACCTACTAATAATTTTAATATTTACCCACTAAATTTATCTATAATATATTATTATAACATTTAAAAACTTAAAATAATCCAAACAATATTGCATGTACTAATTTTAATATTTACCCCCTAAATTTACCTATAATATAAGTTATAAAATTTAAAAACTTAAGTACATGTTCTCATAGTCAACTCCTGTTAGGTACATAGGTCACTGCTTGTGATCTGAGTCGGAGCACAGGAGGAAGGGATCATGCCCGTTGGTGGGACATCGAGTGAAACCCACACGGCCAGGCATGTGGAGGTCATCGTTTTCCTCCCATGCGTCGTACTACTCCCCACTTCAACACTGACGCTTTTCTTCTTCTTTTCTTAATGCTTTCATGAGCGTCAGTCGAGAAAAACTTCACTGGTGCTTGCTCCTCATGACGTCCAAGCAACGTCGCGAACCTTCACTGGTGCTTGCTCCTCTGTCGCACAAGGTGTTCGACGCAAGTGTTCAAACTTCGCAAGGTTGATCTCACTCTGAAGCAGGTTAGGAATCAAAGACTTCGGTGGCAAGTGAAAGGAACACTTGCTTCCCATGTCAAACACGAGCCATGTGGGCTTAGGGAAGGCAGCGAGTCATGTCACAGCATCCCTATGGCAAATCGCGTTCAACAACTCATTGCTTATTCAACTTCGTCCTACGGTAACGACGACGAAGTGCACATCGCTGTCAGAGTCCACCAACAGCACCAGTTGAACAAGTGCATCTGTGTGCAGTGAAACCATCCATCTGTTGGCCACTTACTGCCTCCCACCATCGCCGTGATGGACGGGCAAAAGACGTTTGAGATGGTGGCGGGCTTATTCAGTATCATTATCTTTCTACATGGGGATTACTTCGTCTTATTGTCTGTCGTCTTGCTTTAGATTTGGTTCATCGACGTTGTATCATCGCATCGGGTGGAGATGTTCATGAACCGATCACCAGACGGAACTTTGAATGCTCGCGGCGCATGAAAGTTTGACCAAGTAGGAAAGAATTAATAGAGGGATCAATAACAAGAAAAGGGGACGCCATGCGGGAATAGAGCGGTGGGTGGCGTTAGGGGAACAGAAAGCGACACGCCACACGCCGTTCGCGTATGTTTGGATGTTACCGTGTTCTTCGCACTCTCCATTGACATCCAGAACTCCAAACTATTATCTTATTTTGACAATTAGAAGGCGATGAGCCTGGGACCACTCCAGTGTTCTTCACACGCTTCTCTCTCTCTCTCTCTGTGTGCGGTGGTGAAGTACAAGAAAGGAAGTAACGGACAGACAACTCGAGATTGTGTCTACCCTTCTTTTCGACGGATAAGGAAATTACAGAAAAAACTAGTTTTTGATCAATTTAAAGAGGAAAAGTTTGAATTTTGGATCACAGGTCGTCGGAGACCCGGCCGTGATTTGAACAGGGAAAAAAAGGGTTTTTTACCTTAAACTTACATGTCACTTACAATCGAAGGGGAAAAAACGCAAAGATAGAGGTTTTTAGATTTGTTTCAGCGAAAAAGATGCTAATTTTTTTGGATTCGAAAAAGTCTCACTCGAGCGGTTCGATCACATGGGGTGACGAGCAGATGGGGACGACGCCTCTGATTCGTTTTTCTTTTATTTCTTGGTTGCTTCCTTCTTTCGTGTTGTCTTTCTTCTCCTAGGCTGCTGCTGCTATTAATAATGACGGGAGTAACGGTGGTTCGGGGGGTTGCAGGTTCTTTCGGGGAAGAGCAATAGCTGCGAACGCGTTACGCATAAAAAGAAAGTAAAAGAGCTGCCTTTTTTTCTCCTCTCTGCGGCTCTTCTGGTCTTTGTTTGCCAAACCATTTCTTTGTCTCTGCTCGATACACCTCTTTTTCCAGTCTTTTGCTCCTTTAGTTTGGTTCCGCAACACCTCTCTTTTGTAATCTTCTCCGAGGTGAAGAAAACGACCTTTTTCTCTTCTCGTCTCCTCTTCTGCTTCTCTTCTTCCTCTTTTCTCCGAGTACTCTTACAAAGAAGAATAACTTCTCTTTGGTTCTCCGGGCCTTGTCCTCTTCTTACCATGTCCGGTGAGATTTGGCACTCGAAGAAGGAGAAAGATGGTTGATTTTTCAGGAACTTACAGTATAACTCATCAATCTTCGCATGAGAAGCAGGCAGTCGGTCCAAGTTATTCGGAGAATGAAATGCCATTAATCTCCAAGGTGAGTCTCCTGATGCCCTGTTCTTATCATTTTCTTGATATATCTGCTTGCCATAAGCCCGCTGTAAGATTGAACTGTTACAAACATTCCCTTGAACATTCGTGGACTTCGACAACAGCTGTGTCTTCTCTATCTGGATTTTTAGTTCAGAACAGTGAGAGCCAAAAGCATAAAACTCTGTTGCTTTGATGTGTTCTTATTACCATATTGAATTCAGTACATGTGGCCAAGACATTCACGAAGCTTATGGTGTAGGATTCAATCAACTCAAGAAGATTTAATACTATTCAGTAACACTTCCATTGGATTATCTAAATTAAATTTTTTCTCAAATTAGACTTTTGCCTTAATTGGTTATTTTATTTATTTGCTTGTGTAATTTAATAGCAAATGTTAATTAGCAACTGAAATCTATTGGCAGATTTATGTGGACAAGCTAGAAATAAAACCAAATAAAATAAATAAATAAATAATTATTTATTTTTAAATTCCTCTCTCAATTTAGTGGTGGGCAGACACCTCTCACCTCTCCTCCATCAACGATGGACAAAGAGGGTCTACAAGCGAGAGAGGATCGAGAGGAAGGAAGACTGTCATCTTGGAGAGAGTTAGGTACTTAAATGGGATAGCTACTTATCATAAGCTGAAGAATTACCAAATCCATGTTTTCGATTCAATCCTTCAAATTTGTTGAGCATATACTTCATTTTTATTTTTACTAGCAGAGGAAGTCAAGTTATTCTTAGTGGCTAATGACTGTATGCATGTAGCTTGAAGGAGAAGATGGAAGATGTATTCCCAGTTGGCCAAGAATCATTAGAGGATAAACACAAGAAGAATAATGCTGTGGTTGAGAACGACAACCACTACACTCTGTCGGAATGCAAATTGGACTGTGAGCATGTCACCAGCAAGCTACCGTTGATTTTGGATATCAAGCAACCCAAAAGATGTCGAAGATGCTGCCAGTTGCATAAATCTTGTTCTTGCACCAGTCAATTCGTCCTGTCGGATTCTTTCGATTTCTCCAGTGGAACTCATGAGGCGGACTTCGGTTTGGAGACTCTCCGTATTTTTTGCCGGAAGAGTTCCTCGTTGACTCTCCCGGGCCTCAAGTCAAACTCTAAACAGCAAAGGAAATCACGAAGCACACACAGCGTGACTGATCTCGTGGCTGAATGTCGATCAGGAAATATAGTAGTGAGTCCTTGGAACAGACGGGTATTTGATTCGATAGAAGCAACTTTGAGATCGAGAGGCCTCATGAAAAGCCCAGTAATTCTTGGAACAGCTTCACCAGATGATGACATGAAACGGGTTAGGACAAAATCAATCAGCTTAAGCGAAGCGAAATCCTCCGAGTCGATATCCTTTCATTCTGGGCTTCAGAATTCAACATCGGGCAGTCCCAGAATAGTGGCCACACCTTGCAGAAGCCAAAGTTCCGAGTTAAGCATCTCCCAGGAGATGCCTTCTTCTTGCTCAGATACATCGTCCCGGACCGATTCATCTGCAGGCTTCAATTCAGCACTACTTCACTGTGTTTGGGAGGATGGAAATCCTTACTTTGTGTTCTCTGTGGGCGAGGATCAAGCTGATGTATACATGGCCAGTCCTCATAACACCAAGTCTTCAGCTGACAAGGCCCTGGATTACATCTATCTGTTCCATGCATGCAAGAACAACAGAAAGAAATCAGAGTTCCATCTTCATAATGGCTCAATATTTGCTGCTAAGATGAAGGTGCGAAGTTCTCTAGTTCTCAATTCCGGCAGAACTAAATTTGTAGAGTCTGAGTTTGTTCTGTCTGCTGCTAAAGAGGACTCGTTCAATGAAATGCAAAGATCCTCTCCTTGTTTCACCAAAAGCAAGGGGATGACCGGAAGGTTGTCTGAGATATTTAGGCGAAGTCATCGGTACAAATCCAACTCCATCAAAAGAGTTGGTGGTGGATCAAGCTGTCAGGTTGAGGACCTGCCACAAACGTATGCGAGCGAGTTAGGAATCATCGATGAAACAGGCTGCCCAAAGCTCCCATCTGATGATATTCCACACAACCTCGAGTTGGCAGCAATAGTCGTACAAGATTTTGGGTACCAAAGCAAACATTTAGCAAGCTTTGATGGTTGGGGCCTCAAGTTTCTTGAGAAAGCTGGAACTGATTCTTCTCAAGGTCCTCCATCTTCTTCTGCTAGATGCAAGGAAAACTACACGGAACACATGAACTCAGACAGGAATGTGAGTGTTCTCCTCCCAGCCGGATTTCATGGTGGTCCAATGGCCAGAGCTGGTGGCCCTTCCAGTCTCACCGAGAGATGGAGGTCCAATGGGCATTGCGACTGTGGTGGATGGGATGTTGGGTGTCCTCTGACAATACTTAGCAGCAACAACTCCATCCATTCAGAAGGACTAGCAGAAACAGAAGATGATTGTAAGCCTCTCCGCCTGTTCATAGAGGTGAGTTAGTAGTGTGCATTCCAGAACTGGCTGCCTTATATTTGTTCATGTTAGTTGTATTGGTAGAGAACTTGTCAGAACTATAGTACTTAAATAGCATCCTAGACCATCTCATGCATGTCTCCCCAAGCCTTTATTTTTCATGCTTTTGGACCTGATTGTGTCAATGTGGACTTGCATCTCTATCTTCTAATTTCAAAACCATCCTTCCCTTGTGTCATCATACCATTTTCCTGCTCAATTCTCCCCTAGTTGTAATCTGATCATGATACTTGTCTGATGCTTCTTTCAAGTTTATGGAATTTGTAATTGTCTGGAGAAATGCACACTTGATCTGACTGTTTGTGTTTTAGTTGACTTGGCCTCTAATGTATTGCATGTATTAAGCCATGATTTGCTTGCCTCATATCTGAATTCTGCTTTCCCCTCAACCTTTAATTTTGATGTTTCTGAAGTATTATAAGGCAAAGGTAAATTGTTAGTGACAGGAGATAAAATGCACTTTGTAGAGCTGCAGTCAGAAAACAACAAAAAGAAAAGGAAAAAGAAACTGAGAGATGCTTTGCTATCTACCACAGTACACTGCAAAGATACTAATATGGCATAAATTGCTGTTTCCCAGGGTGCAAAGCAAGATGGACTCACTTTCAGTTTCAGAATGTTCAGTGTGAGCAGAGACATCTACATCGTTTACTTCCAGCCAACTCTTTCAGCTCTGCAGTCATTCTCCATTGGAGTAGCAATGATCCATTCACAGTCCTCGGATCTGTGTCCACGCTGGTGACAAGTATCATACTACGTTAACCCTCTTTTTACTTTTGTGATGTTTCCATATACAAGTGATAATATAGATGTGTAGCATTCTTTATCCCCTTGCATTTGTCTAGACTGATGCTCTTTAGGTTCTTGTTAGTTCAATCACAATGTAGTCTGGAACAGTATCTTATGGATGACTTTTCGAGTCCCAAAAGCTTCTTTGATCTCCTATTACTCAGTGGGCTACTAACTTTCATCGAGAAGATTCGTGACATTAGATGACCAGAAATATTTCTTTTTGACGAACACATAAGATCCAAATGCCCAGTTCTTGCCATCGTACTATCCACACTTGGTCATCATCATCCTTACTCCCACTATTTGTAGCAGATGAATCGTACATCAAACAGATATAAGACACAAGATGATAGCACTTCAGCTAGTCCTGCTTATCTTTCTCGTTGCATCATACTCTGGACTGTGCCTCTGCACCGACTTCATAGCTTCCTACATCTTTCTTGTGTAAAGGTTAGGAACATGGATGCAATATTAACATGGCTTCCAGCTTCCGAGCGTCACATATTACACTAATAACACAAACCAGAGGACGAGAATATTAACAACGAGAAAAAGTCTCGAACGTTCTCAGAGAGGATGAACAGAGACTCCCAACATTGCAGCATTTAAAATTACAAACACTAGCTCACAACCAGCGTCCAGAACTCGTAGGAACATTATTACCAAGACATTATTAACACACTGCTGCTACAGAAGATGAGCCTAATATGTCTTCTCGTATGCCTCTCGCTGGCTGGCGCAGTACTCGAACAAGCTTCCATCGAAGCAACGCCTGATGGCTTCTCTTGGCAGGAAACCCTCCTCATCTCTGGCAAGCAGGTAAAGGATTAACCATTCCAACTTGGCTGTGATCCTGCACTAAAACACATGATAGAACATGAGACATGATGATGTGAGTCCTCCAGCTGGAGGTTCCTATCTAAATCACAAGAGAATAGTCTTTTGGAAGATGATGAGAAGATGCCTCACCCCCCAAAGATGTCATAGGTAACTCGTTGGCCTTCTGTCATTCGCCACATTTCAGCAAAAGTAAGCCTGTTGGGATCTGTCCGGGCATATTTACTGAACATATTCTCAAAATTCACGGGGACAAATCTGAAACCAACGACGTACATTAGTAGTATATAAATATACATATACGGACTTCGTAAAAGAAATTGGAATACCTTCCTTCGGCATCAAAAGTTCCCGAATCACTGCCATGCTTGCATCTATGGATGTTGTGGATGTATATCGGAAAGAAGGGAGACGGTATCCAACCCTGCCAATAGTTGACTTTAATTGTGCATGCAAACCAAATGACATTAAATGGTAGACTAATATTATCCGATGAATTTGTCTCATTAGCTTACCGGAAGAGATGGATAGCTCAGGGCTCCATTGATTAGAATTGCCATGATCAATGACAGTATAGGGTTGAAACCGATCGCTCGAGATCCTGTTTTCTTGATGTCAGTCGAGTGAAAAAAAAGAACAGTCTACCAATTTCTTTCTATTAATCCGGCAGATTCAATCTACTACTGACCTGCCATGAAAGACTAGCTAGCACGCTCTTATATGTATCATACCTGCGTAGGTCTCCCAAGGGTACACGATCCCGTTATCATCCAAGTCGAAGAAGGCAACGTGCTGCTGAAGAACACTCAGATGATGGTGCTTGTGCTCTTTTGTACCTTCAGGATGATACACGTCCGGAGCAGCTAATCCTCTCGACAAATCTGTAGTTCAAGTTTCACCCAGGCTTCATTGAGAAGTTCCCAAGAACACGTATTCGAGAACATACACCACTGTTACAGTAGAACACGAACACAATGTAGATACTAGATGTAACGTCAGAACTCCATGAACAAACACTCTCATGTCAGTACACCTTCCTTCAACTTTTGCGAGCAATTAGCGGACTTAGCTTGGAAGGACATCATGATTCAACCGAAGCTTCCATTGCCCTCGGCATTAGGGGGCCACTTTAAACCATCGAAACTACCGCAGAAATGATGAGCTCCCTCAGACGACAGACATAAAAGAGAAGCACTCACAAGGCTTAGGAAGGTGTTCCTCCAGGTCAGTCCGGATCCTCCTCTCCAGCGTCACCGGCGCCTGCGTCGCCATCGTCAACATCGCGTCCTTCGACTCCGTCATCCTCGCTCACCTCCTCCACACCGCTCTCACGCTCACACGAAACGGGGCACAATCCCTACAATGCAATGACTCTTGTTTACCGGGAAGTACGGGCTCCTGATATAGAGAGAGCCAAAGAGAAAGGGTTGAAGACAGATCAGGCATATGCGCGGACACGAGGAGCGCCCGACGCCCTCAACGTGGGGGTGTGCATGGCAGCCGTTCCCGAAGGACGCGAAGCGGTGGCGCGCCATTCCTGACAACTGCACGAACCCGGTGCGCCACCTGTCCCCGCCGCACCTGGCACGGCAAATCGATCGGTCGCATATGACGTATCTGATCATGGTGCTGATTGCGACGTGTCGGTTAGGAAGGACTCGTGGGTGTGTGACAAACCCGTCTCCTGTCTCTCTGCTTCTCATTTTGCCAAGCGAGTCTCGTACAGCACGTACCCTGTTACAAACTGCCAGCTCCGGTGGGCTTCGACCCTCCGCCCCGGGCTAGCTGCGTCCCGTGGTTACCGGCGAGGGACAATGTCATTACGTACCCTGTTACAAACTGCCAGCTCCGGCGGCCGCCGCTTCGACCCTCCGCCCCGGGCTAGCTGTGTCCCGTGGTTACCGGCGAGGGACAATGTCATTGGCTTCAGCACGGATTCGGCAGGATGCTCGGCCGTCACGTGTCTTGCCTCTGGTCGATATCGAGGAACGTCGAAGTGTTGGCCGGTCTGGCACGAGGTGCTGGGGAGCCCAGTCTAACTTTGTTCGGTGGAGTCGAAGGAGGCCGAGCGGATCCTCACAGGGCGACGACCGCCGCCGGAGCTCCCCTGTCCATTCCCCAACCATGCAGAAATAAAACATCACCTTCCCAAAGACTGGGAGTCGACAGTTTCCTGTCTCGTTAATATGCTCCGGAGATTGATGATAATCACAGAAAATACATTCGTGCCTCGCTTGATCGCTTTCTGCAACCAGTAATTTCTGCAAACACTTGTTATGGATTTCAACTGCCGTCTGGAACGTATGTTTGCTCATGACGAGAGATAAGTGAGAGGATCCTCGTTGGATGTCCGGGGGAAACCCGTGGCGGACACAAGAATCTCGTGCGACGAGAGAGCAGGCAAAGGCGGTGGTGGCGCTGCGGGAAATGCACGGGCCCCTTGGATGACCGAGGGCGAGAAAGCCATCCCAATCAACGTGGCCTTCCCTTCGGTGCGCAAACGAAGCCAACCTAACCAATCGGCGGAGACGAGAATCGCGTGCGACGCGATCGAAAAGGCAGAGACTGTTATCACAAAAAATCATGGGTTAATTATCCTATTAATTTATTAAAAATAAAAAAAAAATTCATTAAACTGAGACCATAATTTACGCTGCTGACTCAAATAAAATAAAACACTATAACTATTAGTATATGCAAAATACAACAAATAAAATAAAGGAAAGAAAAATAAATAGTCGACTTCACGATAATGTCAACCTCCCGAGTGATGGTTGGACAAATGAATTCTGGGCCCATAGGGTCCGCCAGGTGTGACTAAGCTCCCTCTCTGGTTCAGAATTGCGGGTACACATCACAGGGTACATAAGTATTATTCTATTAACTAAATCGTTTGAATCAGAATTTGTTTCTTCTTTTATAACCTCCCGGCTGCTGCGCGACTCCATCTGTCTCGCCACCGGAATTCTTTGTCGCTCCCCCTTCTCCGGTGAAATCCTTCGCCTTTACGTTTACGGTGATAACGATCCCCCTCCCTTGGTCAGTTGAGGAGTTTAGATTTCGTCAGGACCCATCAGATTTGGGCAACTGATGCTCTTTTTGTTTAGTCCCATTTGGTTGATTCGTTCGCGACTGGAAAACTCATTTCAAGTTAGTTTTTTATGGAAACTCTAGAAAACATAGCTTTTGAGAATTTTCTCCTTATCCTTTACGTGCACAAGATTGGAATTTAAGAGTAATTGTTTGGTTTTGTTTAGGTAGCATGTAAAGTTCCCTTTTTGATTTCGAGTTTTCCCATTTGGCCCTATAATCGGTAGCGCCAAAAACCTTCTTATACGTTTTAGTGAAGTAAAAGCCTCATCTTGATATCTTTTAAGAATGGAAAGGAATATTGACGTGTATTGGAATTAGATTTCTTGTTATTGACGCTTTCACTTCATCTGGATTGAGGGGACTCTCTTCGCTTTGCGTGCAGCGAGGTAGTATTCGATATGTAAATTCGTTGATTCCTGTTCGTTAATGAAATATAGTGATATTTATATACTGCTTTTGAAGCATGTTGGCTGTGGTAGCGGATCGATGTTTGCATTTGGTCAATGGTGTAAACCATCTTCCATTGGATGAACCTTCGTTTATTGTTAGTAATGTTTTTATGGGTGCAGTGTTGGTTGGTTTATGATTTTGCTATTATGAACTGGTGCAGCATCTTGAGCTATGCTGCACTTGTGCATGTGCACAGTTAAAACAGACTTTTAGTATAGCTCCTCAGCAAAAGAAAATTTTTAGTATGTCATGTTTTGTGGGGATTTGCTTGCATTATCTATCCGTTCTTTTACATTCATTGTGTTAGGATTGCTTCTACTATGTCTTGTCAACAGCAGTGCTATGCCTAATGTAATACATGCTTTTGTTATAGTCATTCCTGTTGTTGGATAATTTTCCTATGCTTTTCTTGTAGTCAGAATTGTTAGTTGATTCTGAGATGATACTCTTATAAACATATCACCACACGTACTATATGTTTAGCAGCCTACACCATATTTATTCGTCTAATTCTGTTACTTCTTGTTAGGGAAGTATTTCATGTTTCCATGAAGATTCCAAAATGAAGGATAAAGGTTTGCAAGCTGTCATTGAAGATATAAGAATTATTTCAGAATGCTGTTCTTATATAAGATAGCAATTTGTCTGCAGACAATTTGTGGATGGAAAGAAACGGTAGTTATGGACTATATCTTCATCATTACCTCTTCTACCATCCACCTCAGTAGAGAACTTCCCTGAGCCTCACAACAGGTCTCAGTTGAGGCCGTTAAAAACCAATCTGCTGTCTCCTCAACATAGATCATTTGTTTCTGATAGTGGGATCGTTGGATCTTTGCATTCATCCTCTTGCAGGCTTTCTTCAGAATATCATGGATCTTCTTTGTCACTTCAAATGAGTCATCTTCCAGTTGCTACACAATCACCAAAAGTTGGTCTCTATGCATTCAGCCAAATTTTTATATACAGGAACATTTCAACCTATGACAACTAATTTTTCGAGAGAGACTACCAAAATAAATTTGTCTCCAGATACACTTCATGATACTCTTGATTATCCAGACAATAATTTTTCTTTGAGCAATCAAATATTAGGAAATTCCACCATGGTCTCTAATGATCCTAGTAAGCAAAAGGAGTGGTGGACAGATATAATAGATGAAGATTGCAAGGAAACTGCTATTGAATCTCAGCCAAAGGTATGCGTTTTTCTTTTTGTTGGAACCTTCATCAAATTGCAAAATTTTTCAATCCTATATTTTCCTTTTTCTTGTGTTTATTAATCTCCATTCATATCCAAAGCTGTACAAATTGGATGAATCTTGCTATTTGATAATGGATATTTCTTGGTCATTGTCTACAATTCTTTTGTTTAAAAAAGATGATAGCATTTTGAGCTGCAATATGAAGGATAGTCAAGTCCTAATTTATTGTGCCACTCGACATTTATTAGGCAACCCAAATATGTTAAGTAAATGATTGATGTGGACAAACAACTAGCCTTTGGTGGGTGTCGTAGGGATGATGAAAAATATGTTTATAAAGTCATGTTAAACATAATTATGTTTCATGTCCTTTCTGCTTCTGATTTGATATTTTTAGATGTTGTATAGGTTGTACACCCAACATCATCCCAATCGTCATCTAGTTTATCAGTGCACCAGCCACCAATCCATCATTCTGTTCCATCCAATTCAGGAGAGGTTTGTGCTGTCACTAATGCAGCCAAGCCACGCATGCGCTGGAATCCTGAGCTCCATGAATGCTTTGTAAATGCTGTCAATCAGCTTGGTGGTAGTGAAAGTGTGTCATTCTTTTCGTTCTTCTTTTGTCCAAAGCATGTTAGATATTGATTGACCGGTAATTGCTTTTTAACTTCAGAAGCCACTCCGAAAGGTGTACTAAAACTCATGAAAGTTGAAGGCTTGACAATATACCATGTGAAGAGCCACCTGCAGGTTTGTGGTTTTCGTTGTTATATACCTTCAGTTTGTGTGCCATTTCTTTCTTTACTTCTAAGATTTTTGTTCCCTCCTATTTCAGAAATATAGAACAACTCGGTACAGGCCAGACTCATCAGAAGGTAAATCAGTCTTGGATGTGGCATTCACAACAACAAAAACAAAATGTTATACTATTATACATGTTTCTTCTTTATTATTTGATTTTTATCATTTGATTTTTATCATTGATAAAGCAAATGAAAACTTGAGTCATCAGCATCTTCTTCATATACAACTACCTGTCAGCAGCATTGAACCTTTTTTAACTTTCGTTATCTTTGATGAGCTTTAGTAGCATCAGCTGTATGAATAACATAGAGAATGCAATGGTTGTTTTGATACAAGCAGGGCCATCCAACAAGAAGACTACTTTGAAAGACGAATTGCCTTCTCTGGACCTCAAGACGTGAGCATTATCTCTCTTGATCTCAAGACATGAGTACTATCTTAAGAGTTAAAGCAGCAATGTTAATTCATTCAATTTTGACAATAGTGGAACACTATGGTGTCAAGACACTGAACAACTCAAAGTCAGAACTTAGAAGTTACAGCTTTTTGTCTTCTGAGTTATGTTTAGTAGGATGTACTCTGTTTGATTTGAATTTTTGATGTTACCTTTTATTTTGATGGCAGAAGTTTTGATCTCACTGAAGCTCTCCGACTCCAGGTAGTTGTCCAGAAACAGCTTCATGAGCAACTTGAGGTCCATTTTCATGGTTGACTTTTATTGCACCTTTTTCTAAGCTTGAGATAAACAGGTGTACTTGAATCTAAAAGATTTTTCACTGCAAATTTGAGTTGAGTTGTGGATTCATTTTCTAGAACTAATCTCCTGTAAATCAATGTAGTTTGTGAACATCTTTCTATTGGAATTTATGATTTGTTATGGAGTTGCATTGTCAATGCAATTTTATGAAACAGTTGTATGGATTGTAAACACGAGGTTCATTTTATGAAACATAAGTAAGAGCTTTTCTGAGAAACTAAACGTAATCTTGCTCTTTTAACATTGTGTTTTCTTTCCTATCTCTGGATTAGCTGTATCCAATTACATGTCCATAGTATCACCAGGACTGTGCCTTAGGGTTGATCACTTTCTCTTTTCATAAGCCATTTGTAGTTAAGGGTGGCATTTTCTGCCACTTGCGACTTTTGCATTTCCTTCGGCCATCTATCATCCATGTCATCTTAAGAGCAGGATTCTTCTCATTACTGAAGATGCAAAATCTGCAGAAAACTTGTGAAAGTTGTAAACACCATGTGAATCCTCTTAAAGTTATTAAACTTTCACGAAGACTCTTGAATGTTCGTGAACATCCTATTTACCATATCTGACTAATTCATCTGTAATGGATATTGATAATCAGGCAAAAAACACTTGACCAACTGTAGATGGATACACATTTTATTTTGTATGATGAATGCAAACCAACTGTATATTGGGATGTTAATATAAATTATCCTATCTCCTCCATGTTAATAATGTGCTTAGCCTCTATATATAATAAGAAACAGAGATCTATCCTCACCATGTTACTGTAGAAGACGTATAGGTGATTATGTTAAAACTCCCATTTATGTGATTTCATTTAAACTCTGGTAATGTGTGCCAAAGGACTGTCTTATCTTGGAGCTATTTTCATCTTAAACAACTAACAGAGCCGTAAACCTCAACCTTCGTAGTTGGCTGTGAGGATAGCTTTACACCATTTAGGTTTTTTTTTACACCATTTAGTTAGTTGTGCAACTAAAAGGTACAATTGTGTTTCCTAACATAACTTATATCCTTACATTCACAAAAGGCTCATTAGATCTTCATTTGTACATATGTATCCCAAGTTTTGGGGAATGCATCTACAGATCTCTGTGAATCACCACGTGTCTCAGAACAAAATAAATTCTGGTGTGCACAGCAGTCACCTTTTCTGATGACAGTAAATCTCAATGATAGTATGTTTGGTTTGTTTTTCTCGGTTGTTAGACATGTGAGAACAGATTTTTTAGGTGAATTCTTACCAACAGAGATAATTTGCTATATGACTTTTACTGCAGATTCAGAGAAATCTGCAGCTGAGAATTGAAGAGCAAGGAAGATTTCTTCAGATGATTCTTGAGAAGCAATGCAAGTCGAACATTGACAAACTCCATATTACTTCTACTGTGGAAGGACTATCAACCACAACCTCTGATATAATGCATTCA
Source organism: Musa itinerans (assembly GCA_001649415.1). Lineage (NCBI taxonomy): Eukaryota > Viridiplantae > Streptophyta > Magnoliopsida > Zingiberales > Musaceae > Musa > Musa itinerans. The sequence goes on from LVTN01000171.1 coordinate 267,840, forward strand.
ATTGACAAGTTTGAACTCCCAGAGAATGATCGATGCATAGCTGGAAGTAGCAACGGTAGTGCAGAAACAAAAGAGGGCTCACGGCAAGTCGGTATTAGGCATAAGATGCCTGAAGCTGAACTTTCAGCTGAGAAAGAAGCAGATGCTGTTGATGGCTCCCATTCTTCAGCCTGCAAGCCTGCAAAACGCCAGGTTGGGGAGACAAAAACACCACCATGAGTTCGTGACTAATTATTATAAGATCTTTCATAGGGCTTTGTTGAGTATCATTAATCATCAGATGATCATTAACCATTATACTGTCCTGAATTATGTTAGTATTGTGTTTAGGAGCAGATAACCTAAGTCTAGGGAAGTGAGTATCATCAATCATCACTGTTGTTCATACTCATTGTACTGTCCTGGATCATGCAAGTATAGTATTCAGGAGCACAACTCCGTTGAAATCTTGGCAAGCAAAGTTGGAAAAAAAATTCAAAAAATGTGCACCGGAAGACGATCGAACCTAGGTCTAGATGGTGACCGGATACTAGATTGACTCTCTCTGAATGGAACCCCATTTATTGTTGTTGACTTTCTTGCCACGAGTTGCACTCGTCCTCGGCAACAAAAGCACCATTGTCCAACCTAGTGGTTGAAGGAGTCGTAGCTATTGCCTTCTTGTTGGGCCTCGGTAGTTGCATTGTCACATATGATCGTTGCACACCCGCAACATCTTCATTAATGGATTGTTCGTCACATTTGTTTATTTTTATTTATGTTTGTCAACATATTTTACTTTTTTTTTAACGTGTTTTTGCTTGAAAAATTGAAGTATGAACCGTTTGCATGGTTGTGCAGAATGATCACTCACTATAATGAGTAAAATTGTTTCAAAATGGCCTAGCTTTCGCATGCCATGATCTATTTTCTATAGGTTACGATGCGGAGAAAAATAACGGTCATCTTAGCACCATAGAACCTCCCAAGTGGCACTTGGCTAGATAGGCAAGGAAACTGCTATTGAATCTCAGCCAAAGGTATGCGTTTTTCTTTTTGTTGGAACCTTCATCAAATTGCAAAATTTTTCAATCCTATATTTTCCTTTTTCTTGTGTTTATTAATCTCCATTCATATCCAAAGCTGTACAAATTGGATGAATCTTGCTATTTGATAATGGATATTTCTTGGTCATTGTCTACAATTCTTTTGTTTAAAAAAGATGATAGCATTTTGAGCTGCAATATGAAGGATAGTCAAGTCCTAATTTATTGTGCCACTCGACATTTATTAGGCAACCCAAATATGTTAAGTAAATGATTGATGTGGACAAACAACTAGCCTTTGGTGGGTGTCGTAGGGATGATGAAAAATATGTTTATAAAGTCATGTTAAACATAATTATGTTTCATGTCCTTTCTGCTTCTGATTTGATATTTTTAGATGTTGTATAGGTTGTACACCCAACATCATCCCAATCGTCATCTAGTTTATCAGTGCACCAGCCACCAATCCATCATTCTGTTCCATCCAATTCAGGAGAGGTTTGTGCTGTCACTAATGCAGCCAAGCCACGCATGCGCTGGAATCCTGAGCTCCATGAATGCTTTGTAAATGCTGTCAATCAGCTTGGTGGTAGTGAAAGTGTGTCATTCTTTTCGTTCTTCTTTTGTCCAAAGCATGTTAGATATTGATTGACCGGTAATTGCTTTTTAACTTCAGAAGCCACTCCGAAAGGTGTACTAAAACTCATGAAAGTTGAAGGCTTGACAATATACCATGTGAAGAGCCACCTGCAGGTTTGTGGTTTTCGTTGTTATATACCTTCAGTTTGTGTGCCATTTCTTTCTTTACTTCTAAGATTTTTGTTCCCTCCTATTTCAGAAATATAGAACAACTCGGTACAGGCCAGACTCATCAGAAGGTAAATCAGTCTTGGATGTGGCATTCACAACAACAAAAACAAAATGTTATACTATTATACATGTTTCTTCTTTATCTATTTCAGAAATATAGAACAACTCGGTACAGGCCAGACTCATCAGAAGGTAAATCAGTCTTGGATGTGGCATTCACAACAACAAAAACAAAATGTTATACTATTATACATGTTTCTTCTTTATTATTTGATTTTTATCATTTGATTTTTATCATTGATAAAGCAAATGAAAACTTGAGTCATCAGCATCTTCTTCATATACAACTACCTGTCAGCAGCATTGAACCTTTTTTAACTTTCGTTATCTTTGATGAGCTTTAGTAGCATCAGCTGTATGAATAACATAGAGAATGCAATGGTTGTTTTGATACAAGCAGGGCCATCCAACAAGAAGACTACTTTGAAAGACGAATTGCCTTCTCTGGACCTCAAGACGTGAGCATTATCTCTCTTGATCTCAAGACATGAGTACTATCTTAAGAGTTAAAGCAGCAATGTTAATTCATTCAATTTTGACAATAGTGGAACACTATGGTGTCAAGACACTGAACAACTCAAAGTCAGAACTTAGAAGTTACAGCTTTTTGTCTTCTGAGTTATGTTTAATAGGATGTACTCTGTTTGATTTGAATTTTTGATGTTACCTTTTATTTTGATGGCAGAAGTTTTGATCTCACTGAAGCTCTCCGACTCCAGGTGGTTGTCCAGAAACAGCTTCATGAGCAACTTGAGGTACATTTTCATGGTTGACTTTTATTGCACCTTTTTCTAAGCTTGAGATAAACAGGTATACTTGAATCTAAAAGATTTTTCACTGCAAATTTGAGTTGAGTTGTGGATTCATTTTCTAGAACTAATCTCCTGTAAATCAATGTAGTTTGTGAACATCTTTCTATTGGAATTTATGATTTGTTATGGAGTTGCATTGTCAATGCAATTTTATGAAACAGTTGTATGGATTGTAAACACGAGGTTCATTTTATGAAACATAAGTAAGAGCTTTTCTGAGAAACTAAACGTAATCTTGCTCTTTTAACATTGTGTTTTCTTTCCTATCTCTGGATTAGCTGTATCCAATTACATGTCCATAGTATCACCAGGACCGCGCTTTAGGGTTGATCACTTTCTCTTTTCATAAGCCATTTGTAGTTAAGGGTGGCATTTTCTGCCACTTGCGACTTTTGCATTTCCTTCAGCCATCTATCATCCATGTCATCTTGAGAGCAGGATTCTTCTCATTACTGAAGATGCAAAATCTGCAGAAAACTTGTGAAAGTTGTAAACACCATGTGAATCCTCTTAAAGTTATTAAACTTTCACGAAGACTCTTGAATGTTCGTGAACATCCTATTTACCATATCTGACTAATTCATCTGTAATGGATATTGATAATCAGGCAAAAAACACTTGACCAACTGTAGATGGATACACATTTTATTTTGTATGATGAATGCAAACCAACTGTATATCGGGATGTTAATATAAATTATCCTATCTCCTCCATGTTAATAATGTGCTTAGCCTCTATATATAATAAGAAACAGAGATCTATCCTCACCATGTTACTGTAGAAGACGTATAGGTGATTATGTTAAAACTCCCATTTATGTGATTTCATTTAAACTCTGGTAATGTGTGCCAAAGGACTGTCTTATCTTGGAGCTATTTTCATCTTAAACAACTAACAGAGCCGTAAACCTCAACCTTCGTAGTTGGCTGTGAGGATAGCTTTACACCATTTAGGTTTTTTTTTACACCATTTAGTTAGTTGTGCAACTAAAAGGTACAATTGTGTTTCCTAACATAACTTATATCCTTACATTCACAAAAGGCTCATTAGATCTTCATTTGTACATATGTATCCCAAGTTTTGGGGAATGCATCTACAGATCTCTGTGAATCACCACGTGTCTCAGAACAAAATAAATTCTGGTGTGCACAGCAGTCACCTTTTCTGATGACAGTAAATCTCAATGATAGTATGTTTGGTTTGTTTTTCTCGGTTGTTAGACATGTGAGAACAGATTTTTTAGGTGAATTCTTACCAACAGAGATAATTTGCTATATGACTTTTACTGCAGATTCAGAGAAATCTGCAGCTGAGAATTGAAGAGCAAGGAAGATTTCTTCAGATGATTCTTGAGAAGCAATGCAAGTCGAACATTGACAAACTCCATATTACTTCTACTGTGGAAGGACTATCAACCACAACCTCTGATATAATGCATTCAATTGACAAGTTTGAACTCCCAGAGAATGATCGATGCATAGCTGGAAGTAGCAACGGTAGTGCAGAAACAAAAGAGGGCTCATGGCAAGTCGGTATTAGGCATAAGATGCCTGAAGCTGAACTTTCAGCTGAGAAAGAAGCAGATGCTGTTGATGGCTCCCATTCTTCAGCCTGCAAGCCTGCAAAAGGCCAGGTTGGGGAGACAAAAACACCACCATGAGTTCGTGACTAATTATTATAAGATCTTTCATAGGGCTTTGTTGAGTATCATTAATCATCAGATGATCATTAACCATTATACTGTCCTGAATTATGTTAGTATTGTGTTTAGGAGCAGATAACCTAAGTCTAGGGAAGTGAGTATCATCAATCATCACTGTTGTTCATACTCATTGTACTGTCCTGGATCATGCAAGTATAGTATTCAGGAGCACAACTCCGTTGAAATCTTGGCAAGCAAAGTTGGAAAAAAAATTCAAAAAATGTGCACCGGAAGACGATCGAACCTAGGTCTAGATGGTGATCGGGTACTAGATTGACTCTCTCTGAATCGAACCCCATTTATTGTTGTTGACTTTCTTGCCACGAGTTGCACTCGTCGTCGGCAACAAAAGCACCATTGTCCAACCTAGTGGTTGAAGGAGTCGTAGCTATTGCCTTCTTGTTGGGCCTCGGTAGTTGCATTGTCACATATGATCGTTGCACACCCGCAACATCTTCATCAATGGATTGTTCGTCACGTTTGTTTATTTTTATTTATGTTTGTCAACATGTTTTGCTTTTTTTTTTTACATGTTTTTGCTTGAAAAATGTAAGTAGGAACCGTTTGCATGGCTGTGCAAAATGATCACTCACTATAATGAGCAAAATTGTTTCAAAATGACCTAGCTTTCGCATGCCATGACCTATTTTCTACATGTTACGATGCAGAGAAAAATATCGGTCATCTTAGCACCAAAGAACCTCCCAAGTGGCACTTGGCTAGATAGGGCTCTGGGTACTGTTGGGCATTGATTGAATTTACAAGTTCGTATGTTAGGCCTATGGGAACTTACTAACACGCTCAACACCCAATTAGTAGTCGTTTGTGGACTTGAGATTGTTCATTTATCTTTTAAAGTTTTTTTTTTCTTTTTGCTCTCTTGCACATCGAGTGTTTGTTGAATTGCTTGTAAAGTTACCCTTTTCATGAGACGTTAGGACTTGTTTGCTGTTTGTTTTTGAATTAATCAATCTACTTTTTTACAAGTCCTTCAAGATCTAAGTGAGGTTGCAACTACATTAACCCTTTGTGAATGGATAACGGGTTGTGCAGAATGATCACTCACTATAATGAGTAAAATTGTTTCAAAATGGCCTAGCTTTCGCATGCCATGATCTATTTTCTATAGGTTACGATGCGGAGAAAAATAACGGTCATCTTAGCACCATAGAACCTCCCAAGTGGCACTTGGCTAGATAGGGCTCTGGGTACTGTTGGGCATTGATTGAATTTACAAGTTCGTATGTTAGGCCTATGGGAACTTACTAACACGCTCAACACCCAATTAGTAGTCGTTTGTGGACTTGAGATTGTTCATTTATCTTTTAAAGTTCTTTTTTTCTCTTTGCTCTCTTGCACATCGAGTGTTTGCTGAATTGCTTGTAAAGTTACCTTCTTCATGAGACGTTAGGACTCGTTCGCTATTCGTTTTTGAATTAATCAATATACTTTTTTACAAGTCCTTCAAGATCTAAGTGAGGTTGCAACTATATTAACCCTTTGTGAATGGATAATGTAAGGGTGCTTCATGACTTAGGTAATTCCAGTTAAGTCTGTAAAAACATAGTAGCCTTTGCTAATAGGAAAGAATATTGTTGTCACCATCCCAGTGAGTGTTGATGGTTGCGATCATTATTGTTGGGGTAGGATCTCAACCTTACCAGTCCGCTGAGCTTTGGTGGTTGTAGTCAATGTCATCGAGGTAGGACGTCGCTATAAGTGTTGCTAACGGGGCTGAAGGTCGTTGTCACCTTCTCGCTAGGCAATATTACACTCGAGTTACACTTGATTATAATGTAACATTCTCCAATGACGATGGTACTACTTATATCCTCTTCTTTTGTCCAAAGCATGTTAGATATTGATTGACCGGTAATTGCTTTTTAACTTCAGAAGCCACTCCGAAAGGTGTACTAAAACTCATGAAAGTTGAAGGCTTGACAATATACCATGTGAAGAGCCACCTGCAGGTTTGTGGTTTTCGTTGTTATATACCTTCAGTTTGTGTGCCATTTCTTTCTTTACTTCTAAGATTTTTGTTCCCTCCTATTTCAGAAATATAGAACAACTCGGTACAGGCCAGACTCATCAGAAGGTAAATCAGTCTTGGATGTGGCATTCACAACAACAAAAACAAAATGTTATACTATTATACATGTTTCTTCTTTATTATTTGATTTTTATCATTTGATTTTTATCATTGATAAAGCAAATGAAAACTTGAGTCATCAGCATCTTCTTCATATACAACTACCTGTCAGCAGCATTGAACCTTTTTTAACTTTCGTTATCTTTGATGAGCTTTAGTAGCATCAGCTGTATGAATAACATAGAGAATGCAATGGTTGTTTTGATACAAGCAGGGCCATCCAACAAGAAGACTACTTTGAAAGACGAATTGCCTTCTCTGGACCTCAAGACGTGAGCATTATCTCTCTTGATCTCAAGACATGAGTACTATCTTAAGAGTTAAAGCAGCAATGTTAATTCATTCAATTTTGACAATAGTGGAACACTATGGTGTCAAGACACTGAACAACTCAAAGTCAGAACTTAGAAGTTACAGCTTTTTGTCTTCTGAGTTATGTTTAATAGGATGTACTCTGTTTGATTTGAATTTTTGATGTTACCTTTTATTTTGATGGCAGAAGTTTTGATCTCACTGAAGCTCTCCGACTCCAGGTGGTTGTCCAGAAACAGCTTCATGAGCAACTTGAGGTACATTTTCATGGTTGACTTTTATTGCACCTTTTTCTAAGCTTGAGATAAACAGGTATACTTGAATCTAAAAGATTTTTCACTGCAAATTTGAGTTGAGTTGTGGATTCATTTTCTAGAACTAATCTCCTGTAAATCAATGTAGTTTGTGAACATCTTTCTATTGGAATTTATGATTTGTTATGGAGTTGCATTGTCAATGCAATTTTATGAAACAGTTGTATGGATTGTAAACACGAGGTTCATTTTATGAAACATAAGTAAGAGCTTTTCTGAGAAACTAAACGTAATCTTGCTCTTTTAACATTGTGTTTTCTTTCCTATCTCTGGATTAGCTGTATCCAATTACATGTCCATAGTATCACCAGGACTGTGCCTTAGGGTTGATCACTTTCTCTTTTCATAAGCCATTTGTAGTTAAGGGTGGCATTTTCTGCCACTTGCGACTTTTGCATTTCCTTCGGCCATCTATCATCCATGTCATCTTAAGAGCAGGATTCTTCTCATTACTGAAGATGCAAAATCTGCAGAAAACTTGTGAAAGTTGTAAACACCATGTGAATCCTCTTAAAGTTATTAAACTTTCACGAAGACTCTTGAATGTTCGTGAACATCCTATTTACCATATCTGACTAATTCATCTGTAATGGATATTGATAATCAGGCAAAAAACACTTGACCAACTGTAGATGGATACACATTTTATTTTGTATGATGAATGCAAACCAACTGTATATTGGGATGTTAATATAAATTATCCTATCTCCTCCATGTTAATAATGTGCTTAGCCTCTATATATAATAAGAAACAGAGATCTATCCTCACCATGTTACTGTAGAAGACGTATAGGTGATTATGTTAAAACTCCCATTTATGTGATTTCATTTAAACTCTGGTAATGTGTGCCAAAGGACTGTCTTATCTTGGAGCTATTTTCATCTTAAACAACTAACAGAGCCGTAAACCTCAACCTTCGTAGTTGGCTGTGAGGATAGCTTTACACCATTTAGGTTTTTTTTTACACCATTTAGTTAGTTGTGCAACTAAAAGGTACAATTGTGTTTCCTAACATAACTTATATCCTTACATTCACAAAAGGCTCATTAGATCTTCATATGTACATATGTATCCCAAGTTTTTGGGAATGCATCTACAGATCTCTGTGAATCACCACGTGTCTCAGAACAAAATAAATTCTGGTGTGCACAGCAGTCACCTTTTCTGATGACAGTAAATCTCAATGATAGTATGTTTGGTTTGTTTTTCTCGGTTGTTAGACATGTGAGAACAGATTTTTTAGGTGAATTCTTACCAACAGAGATAATTTGCTATATGACTTTTACTGCAGATTCAGAGAAATCTGCAGCTGAGAATTGAAGAGCAAGGAAGATTTCTTCAGATGATTCTTGAGAAGCAATGCAAGTCGAACATTGACAAACTCCATATTACTTCTACTGTGGAAGGACTATCAACCACAACCTCTGATATAATGCATTCAATTGACAAGTTTGAACTCCCAGAGAATGATCGATGCATAGCTGGAAGTAGCAACGGTAGTGCAGAAACAAAAGAGGGCTCACGGCAAGTCGGTATTAGGCATAAGATGCCTGAAGCTGAACTTTCAGCTGAGAAAGAAGCAGATGCTGTTGATGGCTCCCATTCTTCAGCCTGCAAGCCTGCAAAAGGCCAGGTTGGGGAGACAAAAACACCACCATGAGTTCGTGACTAATTATTATAAGATCTTTCATAGGGCTTTGTTGAGTATCATTAATCATCAGATGATCATTAACCATTATACTGTCCTGAATTATGTTAGTATTGTGTTTAGGAGCAGATAACCTAAGTCTAGGGAAGTGAGTATCATCAATCATCACTGTTGTTCATACTCATTGTACTGTCCTGGATCATGCAAGTATAGTATTCAGGAGCACAACTCCGTTGAAATCTTGGCAAGCAAAGTTGGAAAAAAAATTCAAAAAATGTGCACCGGAAGACGATCGAACCTAGGTCTAGATGGTGATCGGGTACTAGATTGACTCTCTCTGAATCGAACCCCATTTATTGTTGTTGACTTTCTTGCCACGAGTTGCACTCGTCGTCGGCAACAAAAGCACCATTGTCCAACCTAGTGGTTGAAGGAGTCGTAGCTATTGCCTTCTTGTTGGGCCTCGGTAGTTGCATTGTCACATATGATCGTTGCACACCCGCAACATCTTCATTAATGGATTGTTCGTCATGTTTGTTTATTTTTATTTATGTTTGTCAACATATTTTACTTTTTTTTTAACGTGTTTTTGCTTGAAAAATTGAAGTATGAACCGTTTGCATGGTTGTGCAGAATGATCACTCACTATAATGAGTAAAATTGTTTCAAAATGGCCTAGCTTTCGCATGCCATGATCTATTTTCTATAGGTTACGATGCGGAGAAAAATAACGGTCATCTTAGCACCATAGAACCTCCCAAGTGGCACTTGGCTAGATAGGGCTCTGGGTACTGTTGGGCATTGATTGAATTTACAAGTTCGTATGTTAGGCCTATGGGAACTTACTAACACGCTCAACACCCAATTAGTAGTCGTTTGTGGACTTGAGATTGTTCATTTATCTTTTAAAGTTTTTTTTTTCTTTTTGCTCTCTTGCACATCGAGTGTTTGTTGAATTGCTTGTAAAGTTACCCTTTTCATGAGACGTTAGGACTTGTTTGCTGTTTGTTTTTGAATTAATCAATCTACTTTTTTACAAGTCCTTCAAGATCTAAGTGAGGTTGCAACTATATTAACCCTTTGTGAATGGATAATGTAAGGGTGCTTCATGACTTAGGTAATTCCAGTTAAGTCTGTAAAAACATAGTAGCCTTTGCTAATAGGAAAGAATATTGTTGTCACCATCCCAGTGAGTGTTGATGGTTGCGATCATTATTGTTGGGGTAGGATCTCAACCTTACCAGTCCGCTGAGCTTTGGTGGTTGTAGTCAATGTCATCGAGGTAGAACGTCGCTATAAGTGTTGCTAACGGGCCTGAAGGTCGTTGTCACCTTCTCGCTAGGCTATGTTACACTCGAGTTACACTTACACTTGATCACAATGTAACATTGTCCAATGGCGATGGTACTATTTATATCCAATGGTTTATTAACTATGGGCGATGGTACTGTCTTAAATCGAGTAGTAGTATCGCACAAAACTATAGTATCCTTTTTGAACAATTTAATTCCTAAAATCATCTAAAATATAAAAAAATGATACTAAAATATTAGAATTATATTAGGTTTGTTGAAAATTCTTAGAGTTACACTTACATTATACTCTAGTTACACTTGTGTAATACTCGATTATATATTCAAAATATAAATATCATGGACAAAAATCATCTAAAAATAAAAAAAAATAAAAAAATATTATACATACTAAAACCATATTAAGATATTTATATAGGAGTTTTGATAAGTTTGGTGAAAATTTTTGGAGTTACACTCAATTATAGATTTGAAACATAAATCTTTTATTTAGATAATTAATCACTTTAAAATTAAAATGAATTAGGAAAACTAGTATTAAACATACTAGAATCTTATTAGGATATTTAAAGAGGAGTTTTGATAGGTTTCATAAAAAATATTAAGTTACACTCGCATTAAACTGGGGTTACACTTGAGTTAATTCGAT
>LVTN01000171.1:279545-337729 GCA_001649415.1 Musa itinerans
GGGCGATGGTACCACCCAGACACAGTCTTCTAGGTGGTGGTCCCACTAGACTGGACGGTGGTACCGCCCGTACCCCAAAATTTCGAGGATTTAAATTTTAGCTACAAGTTTTGAAGCCATTTGTGGTCTATAAATACCCCAGCTATTCCTGCATGGAGTAGCAAGAAAAGTGAACAAAAACTATGTGTTTTTAGAGTTGAAAGCCCCTGTAAAGTATAGATTCCCTCCTCCTAAAGTTAGAGACAATTCTATGGGAGAGTGTGAGGGAAGCTTTATAAAATGGGGGTGTAAAGGTTCTCTCCTGAGCCTACAAAAGGAGAATAGAGTTGTAAGAAGGATGTTGATCTTTGCCTATTAAAGGAAGATTGTTAGTGGATGCCGATGGCCTCGACGGAAGAGGAATCAATGGAGTGGATGTAGGTCACGATGACCGAACCACTATAACTCGGTTTGCATTTACTTCTTACAATTTACATTTATTGCAAACTGCCCTTCTTTACTCTCACTACTCTACTTCCTCATTACATGCTTACGTAAGTGTTTTTGAGTTAAATATATTTTCGATCGATTTTAATCATACGAAGATTTTTCAAACCGACGTTTTTACCGCTGCACTAATTCAACCCCTCTCTTAGTGTCGACTCGTTTCTAACAAAAGCTTCTTCAACTTCAAACCTAAAAATAAAATTTAAATAGTTACATATAACTTAATAATGATTAATATAAATATTTAAGTTATGATATATATTACCTATACTAACGGCTTAAGCTATCTTCTTTCCACCTAGTCTTCATCATTCTGTATATATCTACAAAATTAAATGTTGTAAATGAGGGATATTATATCCAAAGTTTATGGGATAAAAGAAAAAAAGATAAATTTGAACATAGATATATCACAATATATTAGAGAGTTTAACATCTTTATATTCTAATCAACTAATATACATAGCTAAATGAATTAAAATCAAGTATATGATCAAGTATAACCCAAAATAACAAAAGTATAAATAGGAGAATTATCTTCGAAACTATTTAAACTTCTCAAAAATTATCATAACATATTCTAACTTGTTTAGTACAACTTTTTATAATTATCACTTATTTTTAGATTATTAATTAATTAAGTAAGAGATTTTTATCTTGAATCTATCATTAAGTGTAGCACGAGTATAACATTGTGTAACTAAAGTTTAAATATTGAAATTCTCTCTGAACCTCTCCAAAAGAATAATAATATTTTCTAGCATGTTTTATATTATCTTTTATTTTTTTCTTCTAATTTTTGGGTCATTAATTAGTGAAATAGAGGAGTTATACGTTAAACACGTCATATAGTGTAAATCAAGGATAACCCGATTATAACTTGATTTTAACTTAAATGTAAATATCTTTAATTATTCTCAAACTTACTCAAACTTTTTTAAAACTATAATAACATATTTTGTATTAATTTTTATATATTTATTTTAAAATTAATAAATAGTGAAATAAGAAATTTTCTTAAAGGTACATTAGTCTTAACTTTTTTTTTTTTTGTGTTATTCAACTTAGTTATAAAGTTTTAAAGAAGACATGAGTAGTAGTATAAAAAATTAAGTTTTTTTTAATATCTTATTTTTATGGTCGATGATGTGATGTCATTGTTAACAAAAAGATTATACTATTTACAATCGGAGAGGAGATGAGATTGCCATCGCTCAGTGATGTCGTTGACAAAACTATAGAGGATGCCATTATTGTTGACTGTCGGAGAGGATCAAGATTGTCGAGAGATCATCGAAAGTTCGCTAGAAGAAACCTAGACTAACCGGATCATATTTACTTAGTGTATGTCTTAAATTTCATATTTAGTACATAATTAGGATTAGAATTGAGTATACATAATTAGGGGACAATTGGGCCAAAGTTTGGGCTGTGTTGGGCCAAGAGAAAGGCCCAAATAGTGACCAAACAAGTGAAATTATTATGGCACAATCTCCGAGATTGTGTCAAGCGGTGGTACCACCAGTCCGGGCGATGGTACCACCCAGACACAGTCTTCTAGGTGGTGGTCCCACTAGACTGGACGGTGGTACCGCCCGTACCCCAAAATTTCGAGGATTTAAATTTTAGCTACAAGTTTTGAAGCCATTTGTGGTCTATAAATACCCCAGCTATTCCTGCATGGAGTAGCAAGAAAAGTGAACAAAAACTATGTGTTTTTAGAGTTGAAAGCCCCTGTAAAGTATAGATTCCCTCCTCCTAAAGTTAGAGACAATTCTATGGGAGAGTGTGAGGGAAGCTTTATAAAATGGGGGTGTAAAGGTTCTCTCCTAAGCCTGCAAAAGGAGAATAGAGTTGTAAGAAGGATATTGATCTTTGTCTATTAAAGGAAGATCGTTAGTGGATGCCGATGGCCTCGACGGAAGATGAATCAATGGAGTGGATGTAGGCCACGACGACCGAACCACTATAACTCGGTTTGCATTTACTTCTTACAATTTACATTTACTGCAAACTGCCCTTCTTTACTCTCACTACTCTACTTCCTCATTACATGCTTACGTAAGTGTTTTTGAGTTAAATATATTTTCGATCGATTTTAATTGTACGAAGATTTTTCAAACCGACGTTTTTACCATTGCACTAATTCACCCCCCCTCTTAGTGCCGACTTGTTCCTAACAAAAGCTTCTTCAACTTCAAACCTAAAAATAAAATTTAAATAGTTACATATAACTTAATAATGATTAATATAAATATTTAAGTTATGATATATATTACCTATACTAACGGCTTAAGCTATCTTCTTTCCACCTAGTCTTCATCATTCTGTATATATCTACAAAATTAAATGTTGTAAATGAGGGATATTATATCCAAAGTTTATGGGATAAAAGAAAAAAAGATAAATTTGAACATAGATATATCACAATATATTAGAGAGTTTAACATCTTTATATTCTAATCAAGTAATATACATAACTAAATGAATTAAAATCAAGTATATGATCAAGTATAACCCAATATAACAAAAGTATAAATAGGAGAATTATCTTCGAAACTGTTTAAACTTCTCAAAAATTATCATAACATATTCTAACTTGTTTAGTACAACTTTTTATAATTATCACTTATTTTAAGATTATTAATTAATTAAATAAGAGATTTTTATCTTGAATCTATCATTAAGTGTAGCACGAGTATAACATTGTGTAACTAAAGTTTAAATATTGAAATTCTCTCTGAACCTCTCCAAAAGAATAATAATATTTTCTAGCATGTTTTATATTATCTTTTATTTTTTTCTTCTAATTTTTGGGTCATTAATTAGTGAAATAGAGGAGTTATACGTTAAATACGTCATATAGTGTAAATCAAGGATAACCCGATTATAACTTGATTTTAACTTAAATGTAAATATCTTTAATTATTCTCAAACTTACTCAAACTTTTTTAAAACTATAACAACATATTTTGTATTAATTTTTATATATTTATTTTAAAATTAATAAATAGTGAAATAAGAGATTTTCTTAAAGGTACATTAGTCTTGACTTTTTTTTTTTTTGGTGTTATTCAACTTAGTTATAAAGTTTTGAAGAAGACATGAGTAGGAGTATAAAAAATTAAGATTTTTTTAATATCTTATTTTTGTGGTCGGTGATGTGATGTCATTGTTAACAAAAAGATCATACTATTTACAATTGGAGAGGAGATGAGATTGCCATCGCTCAGTGATGTCGTTGACAAAACTATAGAGGATGCCATTATTGTTGACTGTCGGAGAGGATCAAAGTAAGCTGTCATAGAGAGAAGCATATGCTGTCGGATTTGAATTAAACCGAAGGTCAATATAAAAAATCAAACCATTAGAAGAATATTTTTAAAATTTTAATAAAGGGACGTCCTTAATAAGTAAAACAAACATGAGACGCCCTATGGTAAAACCCATCATTGGAATTTTTTTTTTGAGAAAATGCGCACAAAAATAAGAAAAGTAATAGTTACATAGTATAGTTTAGAGGGATATTTTATAAGATCCAAGACCATTCAATTGTAAGACGCCGTGGAACCCACGCCTGCGACTGGACCCCGCCAACAGCTTGTGACCCTCCACGTGCGAACTTCCCAACGCCGAAGATGGGTGTGGGAGCGTGTACACAACGATCGAGTAGCGCTCGTTATTCCTCCTCCAACGGTCACATTTCCCATCACCCTCAAAATGAGCACATCTCTTCTCGACCGTTTTGGCTTCTCCCCCCTCCCTCTCTCTGTCACACTTCTCCCTCAAGCTGTGACCGACCCAAAACACAGCACAACCCAACGCCTGATCCTCTTCTCTGCTTCCGATGAGGAAGCTCTGAGGACGTCGGATCGGATCTCCCCAGAGAAAGCATCTCGCGAGTACGGAACAGAAGACACAGAGCTCTTCTTCTTCTTCTTCCTTTCCTCCTCCTAACAATGGGGTGCTTTCTTGCCTGCTTTGGGGGTTCTAAGAATCGAAAGCGCCGCCGATCACCCAAGAAGTCGCTTCCACTTGAACGGGTAGGCTCGATTCGGTTCCCCGATCAATTAATCTGGGGTTTCAGGATACGATTGTTATCTGTCGTTAACTGGATCTTGCGCATGCACTTGGTAGGCGCAGGAAAGGTGCAGGCCGCCGCGACCAAACGTCTCGACGAAGCAGATCACGCCGAAGCCCCTCACGCCGGATCTTTCGCCGCTGAATCCTGCAGTGGAAGACAACACTCTTCCGGAGCTGAAGTATTGCGTTCTTGCCTCCACTTAGTGTTCATTAGTTGTTCTTTTAGCCGTGATTCCGAGTCCTTTGTTTCTATCGCTTTTCATGTGTTTGTTGAAATGTCGATTCGATTCCTCTGTCCTATGGTCTCTCTGTCTTCTACTTTTTCTTGAGCATTTTGAATTTCTCTTACACTGGTTTTGGTTGCAGAGAGAATCTCGCGCAGGGGAGCTTAAGCCGCACTAGGAAGAAGGTGACGTTCAATCTCAACGTCCAAACTTACGAGGAGGTATCAGGCGATGAAGATTCAAAGTGTTTGTTGGAAGATAATGAAGGACCCGAAGCGGTAGACGAGGACGGGAAGCCACGTGAAGGGCAACATGAATTCTCTCCCAAGTTGGGAGCTTTCCCCTTAAACCATAGGTACCAGAATTGTGAGATCAGCGATGACGACGGTAGTGATTGCGGAGGAGATGAAGAGGAGGACTACTCGGATAGTGATTTTGACGAGGAAGAGGACGATGAAGTGGGTACCGAAGAGAAGGAGGAGGAGTCGTATGATTCATTCTTCTCTTTGGCAATTGATGAGGAGCCGCAACGGTTGCAGGAAGTTCGTAGCCCCGAACCCAAGTGTCCCTCTTCCCCTGGTAGGCAGCCGATCCTTTTGGCCGGAGGTAACAAGCGCGATAGGAGCCAATATGTGCATCCGGTGCTGAATCCCGTGCAGAATTTAACTCAGTGGAAGGAAGTTAAGGTGCATTCGGCAGGGGCGAAGAACGCAAAGGTAGAAAATGCGGGCACAGAGAAAGAGAACCAGATGATGTTCTGTTCGGAGGCAATGAACAAGGCTAAGAAGCCCCAAGGATCCATCGAGTTGGATCGCACCCCTAATTGCTCTACCAAACAGGAGATCTCTGTGGATGCCAGCCTTTCGAATTGGCTGTTGTCATCGGAGAATTCGACTGTGGAAGGGCCTGAGGCGAGCAATTCTCCGAGGTCTAACTCAGCATTTAGCCGAGAGGATCGGCCTATCTTAGGTGCTTTAACTGTCGAGGATCTTAAGCAAGCATCGGTTACATCTTCGCCAAGAAGGTCGCCCAGCAGGAGCACAGATGAAAAGCCGATATTGGGTACTGTGGGTAGGTACTGGAACAGTAACAACCAGGGAGATGATTCAGCTTTTTTAAAATTTTAATAAAGGGACGTCCTTAATAAGTAAAACAAACATGAGACGCCCTATGGTAAAACCCATCATTGGAATTTTTTTTTTGATAAAATGCGCACAAAAATAAGAAAAGTAATATATTATGGCACAATCTCCGAGATTGTGTCAAGCGGTGGTACCACCAGTCCGGGCGATGGTACCACCCAGACACAGTCTTCTAGGTGGTGGTCCCACTAGACTGGACGGTGGTACCGCCCGTACCCCAAAATTTC
This sequence comes from Musa itinerans, assembly GCA_001649415.1. Classification (NCBI taxonomy): domain Eukaryota; kingdom Viridiplantae; phylum Streptophyta; class Magnoliopsida; order Zingiberales; family Musaceae; genus Musa; species Musa itinerans. The sequence goes on from LVTN01000171.1 coordinate 285,708, forward strand.
GAGGATTTAAATTTTAGCTACAAGTTTTGAAGCCATTTGTGGTCTATAAATATTTAGTACATAATTAGAATTAGAATTGATCCTACCTAATTAGGGGACGGTTGGGCCAAAGTTTGGGCTGTGTTGGGCCAAGAGAAAGGCCCAAACAATGACCAAACATGTGAAATTATTGTGGCACAATCTCCGAGATTGTGCCAAGCGGTGGTACCGTTAGTCTGGGCGAATGTGTTTTTAGAGTTGAAAGCCCCTGTAAAGTATAGATTCCCTCCTCCTAAAGTTAGAGACAATTCTATGGGAGAGTGTGAGGGAAGCTTTATAAAATGGGGGTGTAAAGGTTCTCTCCTAAGCCTGCAAAAGGAGAATAGAGTTGTAAGAAGGATATTGATCTTTGTCTATTAAAGGAAGATCGTTAGTGGATGCCGATGGCCTCGACGGAAGATGAATCAATGGAGTGGATGTAGGCCACGACGACCGAACCACTATAACTCGGTTTGCATTTACTTCTTACAATTTACATTTACTGCAAACTGCCCTTCTTTACTCTCACTACTCTACTTCCTCATTACATGCTTACGTAAGTGTTTTTGAGTTAAATATATTTTCGATCGATTTTAATTGTACGAAGATTTTTCAAACCGACGTTTTTACCATTGCACTAATTCACCCCCCCTCTTAGTGCCGACTTGTTCCTAACAAAAGCTTCTTCAACTTCAAACCTAAAAATAAAATTTAAATAGTTACATATAACTTAATAATGATTAATATAAATATTTAAGTTATGATATATATTACCTATACTAACGGCTTAAGCTATCTTCTTTCCACCTAGTCTTCATCATTCTGTATATATCTACAAAATTAAATGTTGTAAATGAGGGATATTATATCCAAAGTTTATGGGATAAAAGAAAAAAAGATAAATTTGAACATAGATATATCACAATATATTAGAGAGTTTAACATCTTTATATTCTAATCAAGTAATATACATAACTAAATGAATTAAAATCAAGTATATGATCAAGTATAACCCAATATAACAAAAGTATAAATAGGAGAATTATCTTCGTATATTCTATGCATTGCTATCTTGTTAACTTGCTATTTTGCATTTTTTTTCAAAAACTTGTTAATCTCTATACTTCAAAGAGAAGTAACACTTGCCAAATTGCTAGTTTCTATGTTGTAAAATGATGTAAAATTTTGTTAGCTTGCGTTTTGCAAAGAAAGGAAAAAATCATACTTCTCAAAAGAGAAAAAAATGCTATTGAATATCACCGAAGATTGCTAGCATGCCTATCTTAAGAAGCAAAATTGTAAACTTACAAAATTTACAATCTTGCACGTCTTCAAAATTAATAATGATTATGCATGTTGTAAGGAGATAAACAAATATACTAGTTGTATATTGTAAAACTTGCATATCTTAAAAATTGCTAGCTTGTTATCTAAAGAGAAGCAAAAAGTTACTATCTCAAGAAAAGCAAACATTTTAAACTTGCATATATTTAATTATTACTAGCTTACATAATGATAAAACTGAAATTATATTTATTATGTAATGACTTGAACTTGTATGTCTAAAAACTTGATAGTTGTACTTCTCCTTTTTGTTGATGACAAAGAGGGAGAAGTATAATGTTATGTATAATTTTATGATAACATGTTGCTTGTATTTTTGAATCCAAGAGTTATATCAATATGACATATTGATAGGAGTTTGTTTAAACTCCATCGTCAATTAGTTGTCATCATCAAAAAGGGGAAGATTATTGAATCTCAAATTTTGATGATGAAACCAATTGATAAGTGTTTATGATTTGATCTGTGTTTTGAGTGACGCAGGATGCTTCGATTAGGATGAGATAATTAAAGCAAGAAGAATCATGTTGGGCCGAAGGAAAACATGTTAGAAGATTGGACGTTGAGCCGGAGGATTGGTCGACGTATCGACAGAAGGCTTCGGGCCATGGTTTAGGCATCGGACCAAGAAGAGTAGATATTGTCCCAAGGATATCGGAGTTGCGGAGGTCAATTGGCCGATTGGACAATACGCCGCAAGAGAGGACGATGCGCTGAAGAATCGGACGAAGCATCGATGGACCAATGACATGCTGGACAGCATGATTCAAGCTTAGTAATAATTGTCTAGATCAAAGTATGTTTTATGTATGCAGGATTAACTACGATAGCAAAGCATAAGCAAAATGAAGTCTCGGAGTCAAGAATACGATTTCGTTGGGAGTTCAAGAGTTCGTCGGAAGTCCAGACGTTCGTTAGAAGTTCTATCGGAACTTACCGAGAAGTCCAGGAGCTTGCCAAAGAAGCTCGTCGGAATTCGCTAAGAAGATCGTTGTGAAGTCTAGGAGCTTACCGGGAGTTCGCTAGAACATTACCGAGAGATCGTCGGAAGTTCGCCGGAAGAAACCTAGACTAACCGGACCGGATTTACTTAGTGTATGCCTTAAATTTCATATTTAGTACATAATTAGAATTAGAATTGATCCTACCTAATTAGGGGACGGTTGGGCCAAAGTTTGGGCTGTGTTGGGCCAAGAGAAAGGCCCAAACAATGACCAAACATGTGAAATTATTGTGGCACAATCTCCGAGATTGTGCCAAGCGGTGGTACCGTTAGTCTGGGCGATGGTACCACCCAGACACAGTCTTCTAGGTGGTGGTCCCACTAGACTAGACGGTGGTACCGCCCGTACCTCGAAATTTCGGGGATTTGAATTTTGGCTCCAAGTTTTGAAGCCATTTGTAGCCTATAAATACCCCAGCTATTCCTGCATGGAGTAGCAAGAAAAATGAACAAAAACTCTATGTTTTTAGAGTTAAAAGCCCTTGTAAAGTATAGAGTCCTTCCTCCTAAAGTTAGAGACAATTCTAAGGGAAAGTGTGAGAGAAGCTTTGTAAAATGGGGGTGTAAAGGTTCTCTCCTGAGCCTACAAAAGGAGAATAGAGTTGTAAGAAGGATGTTGATCTTTGCCTATTAAAGGAAGATTGTTAGTGGATGCCGATGGCCTCGACGGAAGAGGAATCAATGGAGTGGATGTAGGTCACGATGACCGAACCACTATAACTCGGTTTGCATTTACTTCTTACAATTTACATTTATTGCAAACTGCCCTTCTTTACTCTCACTACTCTACTTCCTCATTACATGCTTACGTAAGTGTTTTTGAGTTAAATATATTTTCGATCGATTTTAATCATACGAAGATTTTTCAAACCGACGTTTTTACCGCTGCACTAATTCAACCCCTCTCTTAGTGTCGACTCGTTTCTAACAAAAGCTTCTTCAACTTCAAACCTAAAAATAAAATTTAAATAGTTACATATAACTTAATAATGATTAATATAAATATTTAAGTTATGATATATATTACCTATACTAACGGCTTAAGCTATCTTCTTTCCACCTAGTCTTCATCATTCTGTATATATCTACAAAATTAAATGTTGTAAATGAGGGATATTATATCCAAAGTTTATGGGATAAAAGAAAAAAAGATAAATTTGAACATAGATATATCACAATATATTAGAGAGTTTAACATCTTTATATTCTAATCAACTAATATACATAGCTAAATGAATTAAAATCAAGTATATGATCAAGTATAACCCAAAATAACAAAAGTATAAATAGGAGAATTATCTTCGAAACTATTTAAACTTCTCAAAAATTATCATAACATATTCTAACTTGTTTAGTACAACTTTTTATAATTATCACTTATTTTTAGATTATTAATTAATTAAGTAAGAGATTTTTATCTTGAATCTATCATTAAGTGTAGCACGAGTATAACATTGTGTAACTAAAGTTTAAATATTGAAATTCTCTCTGAACCTCTCCAAAAGAATAATAATATTTTCTAGCATGTTTTATATTATCTTTTATTTTTTTCTTCTAATTTTTGGGTCATTAATTAGTGAAATAGAGGAGTTATACGTTAAACACGTCATATAGTGTAAATCAAGGATAACCCGATTATAACTTGAGTTTAACTTAAATGTAAATATCTTTAATTATTCTCAAACTTACTCAAACTTTTTTAAAACTATAATAACATATTTTGTATTAATTTTTATATATTTATTTTAAAATTAATAAATAGTGAAATAAGAAATTTTCTTAAAGGTACATTAGTCTTAACTTTTTTTTTTTTTGTGTTATTCAACTTAGTTATAAAGTTTTAAAGAAGACATGAGTAGTAGTATAAAAAATTAAGTTTTTTTTAATATCTTATTTTTATGGTCGATGATGTGATGTCATTGTTAACAAAAAGATTATACTATTTACAATCGGAGAGGAGATGAGGTTGCCATCGCTCAGTGATGTCATTGACGAAACTATAAAGGATGCCATTATTGTTGACTGTCGGAGAGGATCAAAGTAAGTCGTCATAGAGAGAAGCATATGTCACACTAGTCATTGCTGTCGGGTTTGAATCAAACCGAAGATTAATATAAAAAATCAAACCATTAGAAGAATATTTTTAAAATTTTAATAAAAGGACGTCCTTAATAAGGAAAACAAACATGAAACGCCCTATGGTAAAACCCATCATTGGAATTTTTTTTTTGATAAAATGCGCATAAAAATAAGAAAAGTAATTACATAGTATAGTTCAGAGGGATCTTTTATAAGATCCAAGACCCTTCAATTGTAAGACGCCGTGGAACCCACGCTTGCGACTGGACCCCGCCAACAGCTTGTGACCCTCCACGTGCGAACTTCCCAACGCCGAAGATGGGTGTGGGAGCGTGTACACAACGATCGAGTAGCGCTCGTTATTCCTCCTCCAACGGTCACATTTCCCATCACCCTCAAAATGAGCACATCTCTTCTCGACCGTTTTGGCTTCTCCCCCCTCCCTCTCTCTGTCACACTTCTCCCTCAAGCTGTGACCGACCCAAAACACAGCACAACCCAACGCCTGATCCTCTTCTCTGCTTCCGATGAGGAAGCTCTGAGGACGTCGGATCGGATCTCCCCAGAGAAAGCATCTCGCGAGTACGGAACAGAAGACACAGAGCTCTTCTTCTTCTTCTTCCTTTCCTCCTCCTAACAATGGGGTGCTTTCTTGCCTGCTTTGGGGGTTCTAAGAATCGAAAGCGCCGCCGATCACCCAAGAAGTCGCTTCCACTTGAACGGGTAGGCTCGATTCGGTTCCCCGATCAATTAATCTGGGGTTTCAGGATACGATTGTTATCTGTCGTTAACTGGATCTTGCGCATGCACTTGGTAGGCGCAGGAAAGGTGCAGGCCGCCGCGACCAAACGTCTCGACGAAGCAGATCACGCCGAAGCCCCTCACGCCGGATCTTTCGCCGCTGAATCCTGCAGTGGAAGACAACACTCTTCCGGAGCTGAAGTATTGCGTTCTTGCCTCCACTTAGTGTTCATTAGTTGTTCTTTTAGCCGTGATTCCGAGTCCTTTGTTTCTATCGCTTTTCATGTGTTTGTTGAAATGTCGATTCGATTCCTCTGTCCTATGGTCTCTCTGTCTTCTACTTTTTCTTGAGCATTTTGAATTTCTCTTACACTGGTTTTGGTTGCAGAGAGAATCTCGCGCAGGGGAGCTTAAGCCGCACTAGGAAGAAGGTGACGTTCAATCTCAACGTCCAAACTTACGAGGAGGTATCAGGCGATGAAGATTCAAAGTGTTTGTTGGAAGATAATGAAGGACCCGAAGCGGTAGACGAGGACGGGAAGCCACGTGAAGGGCAACATGAATTCTCTCCCAAGTTGGGAGCTTTCCCCTTAAACCGTAGGTACCAGAATTGTGAGATCAGCGATGACGACGGTAGTGATTGCGGAGGAGATGAAGAGGAGGACTACTCGGATAGTGATTTTGACGAGGAAGAGGACGATGAAGTGGGTACCGAAGAGAAGGAGGAGGAGTCGTATGATTCATTCTTCTCTTTGGCAATTGATGAGGAGCCGCAACGGTTGCAGGAAGTTCGTAGCCCCGAACCCAAGTGTCCCTCTTCCCCTGGTAGGCAGCCGATCCTTTTGGCCGGAGGTAACAAGCGCGATAGGAGCCAATATGTGCATCCGGTGCTGAATCCCGTGCAGAATTTAACTCAGTGGAAGGAAGTTAAGGTGCATTCGGCAGGGGCGAAGAACGCAAAGGTAGAAAATGCGGGCACAGAGAAAGAGAACCAGATGATGTTCTGTTCGGAGGCAATGAACAAGGCTAAGAAGCCCCAAGGATCCATCGAGTTGGATCGCACCCCTAATTGCTCTACCAAACAGGAGATCTCTGTGGATGCCAGCCTTTCGAATTGGCTGTTGTCATCGGAGAATTCGACTGTGGAAGGGCCTGAGGCGAGCAATTCTCCGAGGTCTAACTCAGCATTTAGCCGAGAGGATCGGCCTATCTTAGGTGCTTTAACTGTCGAGGATCTTAAGCAAGCATCGGTTACATCTTCGCCAAGAAGGTCGCCCAGCAGGAGCACAGATGAAAAGCCGATATTGGGTACTGTGGGTAGGTACTGGAACAGTAACAACCAGGGAGATGATTCAGCTTCTTCTCATCGACCTAGCAGCGGACACAACGGAAGTCCAAACACCACAATCAAGTACAGAGAGGTAAATTGATTATTGCACTGCATGAAACTTACCTATTAGGAGGATTGTAAGCACTTAAAAAAATATCGCTTTGGCCGTTGCAGGATAAGCCGGTGAACTGGAATTCCACTCCTTTTGAGGTGATGCTGGAAAGAGCTTTAGAAAATGGTACAACTTGAATTGGCGTGTGCCTTAACGTCTACGTTCTCTTGTGGCTATCAGATTCCAGATTTTTCCTGCTTTGTTATTATAGTCATGTCTTCTGCTTCTAGTCTCATTGATTTTTGTCATCCCATAAAACCCACTTGTATGTGTACTGGTTGATGATTTGTTAGCAGTAACAAATATTATGCTTTGTTTATGTATACGTGGACTGACTCCTGAAGAATCTATAGTGATTATTGATTAGGCAAATGATGAACACTATTATGTGCAGCCTCTAATAGCATCAGAGAGAAGTGATAACAAATAGTTACATTGATAAGTTAGCTACATGGATAAATTAGTACTGGCATAACAATAAATCACATGCATGGATACAAACAACAAATTCAAAGCACACCAACAATCATAGGAGATAACTCGAAAGCAATTAGATGTTTCGTGGCAGATTGCAAGCAGCTATTGCATCCAAAAGCCAAGTGTGGGCTATTACCCGAGAGCATGTCTTAACTGCAAAAGCCTCGGCATCTTCTTTCCTCTTCCTTATGACTTCGTTGAGGTCATTTGAGTCGCTTCCTTGCGGGGGCTCCACACTGTAGACGATGAACGTCATTGGAACCACTTCATTCTTTTCCAAAAATCTCCCACCAGCGGCAAGAATCAGATTTTCCAGATATTTCTTGTAATTTGGCATAAAATAACCATTGAAATAAAAGGTTAACTCAGCAAACAATTTTGGTGCCTGCACAACAATCGTACACATCATCAAACGGTGCAGACCAAACACAAACAAATAGCTTCGAAAAAGAAGAAATAGTGAGGAAAGCTATTCTGTTGAATCGCATGTATGATATAAAAGATATGAGAAAAACCTTTTGCATGGCTCTCATTCGTCCATTTCTTGGTCCGTCAAAGGATCCATGAATGTCATGACTGATTTCGTAAGGTTCCTCTGATACTGGATGACCAGCCTCCATGCAAGCTTTAAGCCCTGCATGTGGCAACACAAGTAGCCGAAGGTTATTGTAACACAGTAAAGATAGGCTGATTTTGAAAACACAAGTTATTATCACATAACTGAGCTATAATTTACTAGTCGAGTTCATATAAGTGACAGCTTAACAGAAGATACCATCTAAAAAAGGTACATACAATCTACACGTAGAACCCATTTTCCAGCTAGGATGGACATTAGAACTTTAAGCGTTCTACTGCAAGCACCATGCTCATCTGTGGCAGCAATTACATGCGTGATGCTCGAGTTCCAGAGACTGGTTGCAGCTACTCCAGTTAAGCTGACAAAGTCTTCCAGCACACCCTGAATACCAGTCAAGTAAATGGTTTAAGCATCAATATGATGCAAACAGTTTAAATACAGCAGACTCTTAAGATGTGAAATGATTGAATCGAAAGAGATGTCAAAATGATTACCTTATCCTCCCTGGACAGGGCAGATCCACACAGCATCCATTCTCTTGTCTCGCAAGGTGATGCAGTCCAAGCATCTCCAGGATATTTCATGGATGAGGTCTGATCCATCCGTGGACTGGAATGACATCTAGCACCAACACCCAGCAAAATCAGGAGGAGATTAACTTATATAAAGTAGCAAGAAGAATGCATCAAATATGAAAAAAATACACACAAAGTGTTACTGGTTGATTGCTTCTTCTTGCTACTTGATCTATCACATGGTAACTTATTTGAAGAATGAACTGGGCAAAGCAACAGAAATTTCTCCTGATACAGGAAAGTAAGTAGACTATGATTGTGATTCCTCAGTTGCTAAAAGAATAAAGAAATGAAATCACAAGGATGGGGAAAAGCTTACATAATCCCATCTGCACCCTGAGATGTCATTGGCACAAGGTACATGATAACTTCTTCTGCAGCTCTTGGTGTAACAACCAAGTGCTGCCCCTTTCAAACCACAGTGGCTGCATTTGATCTTCGATGCACGTGCTAGTTCTGCCTCCAAATTCATAGCAGTCTCACCAACAAAATAAACTTGTGGTGCCCTATGTCAACAAGAGTTTCTATACATTAAAGTAAACTAAAAGACATCAGGAGGTATGAATAGTTTGGAATAGGTAGATTATCACCCATATGAGCAGATACTTGCCGATAGAGTACAACTCCAAAATGCACATTAACATGATACAACAAAACTACAAATAATTGAAATACAATAAAAAAAAACCAGTTATAAAGATGAAATTGCAAAAATACTATAACCTAGTTGCCATCTCACATAAAATTCATCCCTAGAGAGAAAGTGCAGTTTGGAAAGGAACAATCTAATAAAAAGATCAGTTAATCAATCATGACAGTAAAATATTGTCTTACCATTCTATGCATCTTTGATGGACATGTAAGACATTAGCCTGCAAAGCTTGGTCATCTGTCATTTGCTCGCCATCAAGATAGTGTAGCATTGGTCCAACTGCCTGGAAATTTCCCATAACACATTTAGAGGTCCTCTAAATTCAACAAAGTTTGAATATAGCCAGCTAGGGAGGGCTCCCAGTGAATCAAAATTTATGTTACCACTTACCCATGAATAATAAATTTAGTGAAGAAAAATTATTAGTCTTTATTATGAACAACTGGTACTACTAAGAAGGTTTCACTATGGAGTACCTCTGTGGCTCCTGAAGTATGGCAAAATGCACAATCCACCAGCTCTTCTGTATGTAAATAATTGATTCTTAGGTTGCAATATGTAAATAAGATGACTCAAAATTATATATACAACATTCCTTACCATTAACTTTATCTAATTTCTGCTTCTTTGATTCAATAATACAGTCATCTTCTATTTGGCAAGCTCCACTGTCCGGACCCCTCTTGGACAACACTTTAGGGGACAATCTTTCAGTTGTCTACAGGAAAAAAAACACTTAATTGCATACTGAATTACATTAAAAAAATAGCATAAGGACAACTACAATTTTTGTTTCTGTAAGCACTCTGTACTGTGTAGGTAGCCAAGTACTTGCTGATTCAAACCAGTAATGACACTATATCTACCAGGAGAAATCATGAGCATTTCAGTCTAGATTATCCCCAATCTCCTTCGCAAACATTCATTGATAATAAGCTAACTTACTGGTTCACTTCGAGCATCATTGCTGTCATAATCTGAATCCTTCTGGTAGCCAGATGACTGAGGACTACATGGAAACCTTTCTGTGAGAAATTTATTGACCCCAGCCTCTTGTCTGAGCTTTTTACTTGCATCTGTCTTGTGTTCATGAGTTTGCCCTTTATGGTTGAATTTTCCAGCACTCACTATACCAAATAATCTTGTTCGTGACTTCACATGACCAGACCTTTTCACATCCATATGTAACACTTCCTCTTCAAACTTCTCCTTCATGTTGTTACAGCCTGAATCTGGACTTCCATCTGAATGCATCTTTATGTCTAAATAACAGTCAAAATCAGAGAGTCATCATTTCAGTCACCACATAATGTAATAAAAAACAAAACGTACATAAAGGGCACATTGACATCACCAGAAATATCAACTTGTGGGCCTTGTTTGAGAGCAGCATTGACGCTAGAATTCATATTTTTGCAGATACTAACAATTGCCTCAATGTGAACGGCAGACCTTAATTCTGCAACATTTGAGCAAACTTGTAAACAAAAGCTGTAGCATCAACAAACTTTTCAATTGGTATCGAAGTACCTTGTTCACGAAACGGTGCTTTACAGATGGCACAGTCATATGCATTTGTGACCGAAGTAGCAATACAGGCTCTGGTAACATCCAAGAAAATTAGAGAAGTGCATATTAACCATTTATATTATTCAATTCATAATTGTTTGGAACCCAAACCTGCAATACATATGATTACATGGCAATAACATCGGAATTTTGAGCAATTTCAAACTGCCACAAAAGAAACAAAATACATTAGACCACCATGAATACAGACGTCACAAGCAATTGACAATGAGTATGACCTCAACATATAATATATCAAAACCACCGAGTCAAGAAAAGTAAAACATTTGGTTAACAAATGCATGGATCGCAATATCTGGTTGGTTTGTATAGTAAAACATCAGGGTTTTGATTGCCAAATAGGGTTGTGCAGATGCCAGCACACACAAACAACAGGCCCAAGTCGAGAGCAGAAACTTCCATGCAATCAACAAAGAAATGAGACTCAGATCCATATCGTCATATTCTAATCTTGAAACCCCGGCATATTCCATCTACAAAGGATATAGAGCTCTAGGAGAACAGACAACTCTCGTCAAACGGGAAAGGAAACTTATGGCAAACAGATTAACCAAGAACTCAGCACACAGAAGTAGCTCCATGAAACGAATACAGTTTTGGAGCTTTGATCCTTATACAAACGACACACCAGAAGCCAGCATCCCTCTTAAGCAACCTAAGAATCAATGTTAGGAGCAAATCCTTAGACCATCGATGCGGTGGAAACGCTCATTCCTGCAAGAAACCACCTAACTTCTGATGCGTATAGAATCTAAAGAACGATTAAGAGAAACAAAACCAATTACCAGATGGCGCACGTCAACTCCAACTCCATCTTCTGAAGATTGAGAAGCAAAGGATTCACGAACCGCCTGAAACCTTCCGAATCCCCCATTCTGCTCTCTCTCTCTCTCTCTCTCTCTCTCTTTATCTATCTATCTATCTATCTATCTGGTTGGAGATGTAGGAGGATGAACCGAAAACTCTCTATGGCGTTAGCTATCTATCTATCTATCTATCTGGTTGGAGACGTAGGAGGATGAACCGAAAACTCTCTATGGCGGGGGATTTGGAAGGAAGAGGACCGACTTCGGTCCATATACCCTGGACGCGAGGGGCGGGATAGCGCCCAAATAGCGCATCGGGATCGACATACGGACGCGTGGATGGTGGGGATCTTCGCTGGGCCTTCCATCGGAAGGGAAGCGCGCGGGACTTTTGATTCCTCGGGGGCGCGCGCGGGATCGTTTATTTGGCGCAACGAATTGGAAGTTCTGGTCAAGGTTTTAAGAGGAGAGTCAATGGAGAGGTTCGGCCTACATCATGTTCTGGTCCCAACTCGGCCCAGCCTGTCTCGTTGGACATATTGGGCTCGCCTAGGCCTAACCCAAGACTCGTATCTAAATTCGGGTCCAGCCAGCTTCACCTCAAATATCAAATAAAATATGTCAATTCTGATGTCTTCCTGTCATAATATATTATTTCAGAAAATATAAAAATCTTATAATATATATATATGATAAAAATAGGCCCTTAAGCAACCCAATGACATGTTATTATCGTGTCATCTACCCTACAATAATAATAAAATCGGACTCATTCACGTTGGATATGCTCCAACGGTGGTTATAAATGTGGATCCTCACCTCAGTCATGGTAGTAAGATGCTTAAATGGTAACGAACCATATCAAGTAACAAAAAATCACAGTAATGGTATGAAGCAAAATTTTAAATCTCGATCAGGAATCAATTTCGATGGATATACCCACTCGATAATTAATGAAAAATATTTAAAAAACAAATACCACAATATTGAATGAAGCCAGACAACAAAAAGTTTTGAGGAACAGTTAACCAAGGAATCATTATAATCTACTATTTTTCTGTGTCATCATTGGATCACAAAAATTTATATCGTCGGACCATGCCATATGATAGCAGAAATAAAGTGTCATAATTTCGCATCTCCTATGGGAATAAGAACGCTCAAACGAGAAGCAGAATCCGTGTTGGAAGGAGGACGTGCAGCTTCTATCTTGCTTATATAAATTGCTGAAGGATGAGAAGATAGTAATACTCTCTCTCTCGTTCACTGGTATACATTCTGGCTGTGCAATAGTTCGACAGCTGCAGCAACAACATCAATACCCTCCGAATGGACATCAAGCGCTGGCTCCTCAATTTTCCTTTGCAACAGTTTGTCAAGCTCTCCTCTCAATCTCTGTCAAAATTCAGTGATTAATATGCAATTTGAGCAGCCTAACTTGTAAGAATCATGACATAAGTATTTACAAGGCACAATAATCCAACATATATGATCAGAAACTCATTGTTTCTTTATCCCGTTCGTCTCACTCAAAATCACAGCAGGTCTTACGCTGTTCCTACTAGTTCAGCAAAGCATCATTCCAAGATTGGTATGCTTTTTATTAAAAAAAGATTAATATGCTTTGAATTTGGTCACCTGACGTTTCAATCAATTAGCTTCTTTTCCCGAGTAAGATCTTTATTTTTTGATGGGAAAGCAAACCGAAATAGACTGAATCAGCATTAACTCAAGAATATATATGACAGGTCCCCCTGTTGGCATATGCCTCATGGGATGGTACCCTAACCACTATCAAGCATTTAAATTAGACTTAAAAAAAAGCAGGTCATATATATATATATGTATATATATATATATATATACATGCATATATATATATATACATGCATATATATATATATTCAGATGTATTCTTCTTGTACATTATTTCGATTAGGAGGGTTTCCTTACCTGAATAAGATGTAGTGTACTCTTTGGTGCTGAAAAGTGAAGGTATCCACCCAGCATCTCGATGCCCTCTCCAGATTTACTTGGCATGAGGCTGCCTCCAAACAAGAGCAAAGCATAGTCTGAAATATTTGTCGAATCCCTGATATATATACTTGAGGTTTTCACTTTGTCGCTGTAAATCATGTAAGGCAAAGGGAATAGATGGACCCCTGCATTAACAGAGGAAGGATGGATATCAACTTTCCCAACATCTTTGCTGTAAAATGCTGTCCTCTTCCCTCTCCTTTTGCATTGGATAACATTAGGGTAAAGCCCAGCACATAGAACGGCACATATCATTTCCATATCATCTCCATAGTGGTTATATGCCTGAAATCAAACATACAAGAACATCATATGCATACAACACCATATACAGAAGGATGCATATATAGTGATTAAAAGTGCTAAGACACCAACAAACACTTATTGAGAAGATCCTAAAAGCAACAACAATAGAGTGGTCACAGCTATTTGGTATTTGGCCACATAGTTCATTTCTGACCATCTATTTTATCAATGCAGTGCTCTCCTTTAAACCATAGATATTGGGCAAGTCTTGTTCTCAAATGTCTTTCAGGAGCCTTTGCCAGTAATTGACAATTATGTACCATTATCAAAAGAGGATAATATTATGAGCTTTCCTTTGTTTCGAAGTAGCACAACATGAATAATTCTCTGAATATAACCACGATAAAGCAAATTCAAAGATACATATACATTGAGAAGTGCATACCAAATAAAACCTTTTCTGTCAAGGGAACATTTTATTTAGAAAGGGTTTTTTGCTGGAGTACCATCCTAAAAACCCATCTTAGTCTGGATACCCCTGCAATTGTTCCAATTGCCCCTGCACCCCTGTAAACTACAAGAGGTACCCCAAGATGATCACTTAAGGTAGTCCCTGTTCACGCTGGTTGCTGGTGCTCTCTCTCTCTCTCTCTCTCTCTGGTAAGTCCTACTGGTCACCATGGCAATCTCTCTTTCTCCATTTCACATTCTCGCTTTGCTGTTGATCTCTCTTGATTTTGCTATCAGTCTCGGTCCCTCTTCTGATTTGGCTCTTGATCTCTGTAAAACCTTGAGAAGTGCATACGTTGAGAAGTGCATACCAAATAAAACCTTTTCCATCAAGGGAACATTTTATTTAGAAATGGTTTTCTGCTGGAGTACCCACCTAAAAACCCATCTTAGTCTGGATACCCCTGCAATTGTTCCAATTGCCCCTGCACCCCTGTAAACTACAAGAGGTACCCCAAGATGATCACTTAAGGTAGTCCCTGTTCATGCTGGTTGCTGGTGCTCTCTCTCTCTCTCTGGTAAGTCCTACTGATCACCCTGGCAATCTCTCTTTCTCCATTTCACATTCTCGCTTTTGCTGTTGATCTCTCTTGATCTTGCTATCAGTCTCGGTCTCTCTTCGGATTTGGCTCTTGATCTCTGTCTCGAAGTGTCCATCATCTGTCTCAGTGTGTCTTGCCATCCTGAACTTCTAGTTGCTTTGTCAATGTCCAACTATCTCCATCTCCAATCAATATCTCTAAACATCTTCTAAGCATCTCTCAAATATAGGCAGCTAAGTCTTTTTCCTGTGAGCCATTCGACCATGCAAGCAGTTTGAAGATTTATAAGTCAGGACTGTTCATATTAGAAGTTTAGCTAGCATAGCTCGAGGATAGTTGCCAGGAATTCTGTTTCCCACTAAACTTTGCATTACCCGGAATTTATGTCGGAAATATCATTCAATTATTTTCTCAAGGCTTTTGACTTTTGAGAAACCTAAACCTTGTCAATCCAACACATAACAGCATTTCTATAATTATCAGGAAATTCATAAGTAACATACATAGTTAAGATATTTCCGACTGTTTCATATTAGAAGTTTATCTAGCATAGCTCGAGGATAGTTGCCAGGAATTCTGTTTCCCACTAAACTTTGCATTACCTGGAATTCATGTCGGAAATATCATTCAATTATTTTCTCAAGGCTTTTGGGAAACCTAAACCTTGTCAATCCAAACACATAACAGCATTTCTATAATTATCAGGAAATTCATAAGTAACATACACAGTTAATATATTTAAAATGCACCCCCTTGTTTTATTACATAAATCAGTTTGTTAATAGATCAATATAGGGGGGAGTAAATGATCAAATAGAAGTATGAATGATACCAAGTGAAAAATCTTAATCCATGGTGTATACTTTATAGTTTTCTATGCATTTCTGTAAAATAGAAATGCATTTACATGATCAAATAAAAGTACAGTATGCACCTTATCTTCTTATACGTCTCTCTTTCCTATTCCAGCTTTAAACAATTTTTAAAAATCCACAACGATAACTAGCTTCAGAGTAACCAATCCAAGGGTCACAAAAGTCAGCAGATCCAAAGTAAAAAAGTTTGTAAAAATATCAAAGTTCTCTCACGAATATCTATCCCAAAAGAAGAAGATACTGTAAAGTGGAACCATATGGACACGAGCATGAGCCCAGAATACAAACCTTGGCACCTTTAGCCTTGTTCACAAAACCTATGTCAGATAATAGATCCAAGAACTGGTTTCTCATGTCGTCCATCATTTGCAAGGTTATGGGGGACAAGAAATTATCCCAACAGAAAGTTCGTTCTCTTCCGCTGCGTTTAGCACCCTTCCATGCTTCAAAAGCTTTTAAAAGAGCTATGTGATCACTGCAAAAAGTTCAGGACTCCATCAAACTTCTGAACAGGTTTCAAACCGTCAGCAAAAATGTCAGCATAAAGGTAAGTTAATTAGCCAAAGAGTCCTGAGTTTTATAATGCTAAAAAAATGATCCACCCAAAATCCTTAAAGCATGTGCATAAGGTACTTGGCTATTTCATTGATCAGGGCTAAGAACATAAAATGCCAGTGACTTCCTATACTATAGTGATAATAAGATAAAATCCCCTGTGAAGCATTAAAATGATTACAAAACAAGATGAGCAGTGTTAGTTATTCTTAAAAACTCAATAAAGTTGAGCACTGCAGGATTTTCAGAACACAATGTAACACAGAGTAGCAGGGTTTTTCCTCCAAAAATAAGGGCAGCGACTATTGAATTTCTGTGACATATAATTTCGTATACTATAAACCTAACAAGATCAATCAAGTAAGGCGAGTAATGGGTAATCCTACCTGCAAGAGTCACCAGCAAAGGATCTTTTTACAGCATCAGCTTCTTCTTTTCTATTTATTGGTAGAACAAATGGGTCACGATGTGCAAGAGCAGCAGCAATTGTCAGTGCTGGATCCAGGCACTGGAATATAGATCCCATAAGCAGCATCTTTCCAATATTTGGATCCAAAGGAAGCATGCACAGATGGCGCCCTGTATCAATTAAAATACATTTAAGAACACTAGTGAGGAACAAAATGTGCTTCAGTGGAGAACAACTTCAATTAATTACATCGCACCATGACACACCTAATGCAGAAAGCTCCTCGGTGTCATCTAGCGCTCCAATAGTTTTCAAAATTTCAATTGCATTTTTAACAGAGAGCGGATCAGGAGGCTGAAGTGCCTTGGCCAAAAATGTTGCAATTGCTCCAAGCTGTAAGCTTTTAATATTAAGGCATAGTTCTTGTAAAGGGGTTCGAAGAATTTCAGGTAATTGATACTGAGGCATAGCATCATGAAGAACTTTTGGGTACAACCTATAACACACCCCAGGTTGAACTCGACCTGCACGTCCCCTTCTCTGTACATATACTCTGACAATCAGTTGTTACATTGAATCTCTAATATTTATCCAACTTCAAAGTTTAATTGATTTACCTGATGTGCTGAAGCCTTTGATATCCATGACGGTAACAGGCAAGCCAGTTTATTGAGAGCATCATAACTTGTTTCTTTTGCTTTTCCACAATCAATGACATAAACAACATCATCTATTGTAATGCTACTTTCTGCAATATTTGTCGCTAGAACAATCTTCCTGAAATATCAACAGAATTTCATACATGTTCAGATGCCAAAATCCTGTATGTCTCTTCACAAAGAGAAGTGTCTGGAATCCTTAAAAACGAGGCCTCCTAGGCTTTAATGGCTGCTATCAGCGCTTCAACAAAGTGTAAAAAGAAAAGGCATAATGCTACAAATGCACACTACACACACAACCTCTAGCATCACAGTTTAAAAAAAAATACAAGTTATTTTCTGTTCTCGATATGCAGGCAAACAAGTTTGCCCTGTGTATCTACCTCTCCTAGTATTTACCATTATTAGGAAAAAAACTCGAACTCAAGTTTGCTCATTCAAAAATCTGGCTGTCATGACACAAAGTTGAATCAACTTCAAATCTAAAAACAAATAATTCGAGTGTATAAAAACACAAAGAGGTTAACTTCCACAATCTCACATTCAAAAGCAAAACTCCTCAATTTAGATTGATGATTTATAGATGGATATCCTAAATTATAGCATTCCAGTGTCTCACCTTATTTCAGCATGAAAAATCAAGGTTCACAATTTCATGTACCATACCAGTCAGTGATTTAAAAAACGCTAGGCGCCAAAAGGCACCAAGATCAAAAAACAAGGCGCTCGCCCAAGCGAACCGAGACATTAAAATATAAAAATATATAGTATAATTAATAAATATAATTATTTAAATAAAAATATGATATTAAATTAAGAAAATCTTGTAAAATTACAATATCACATTAACAAAAAGTCTCAAAATTCAAAACAATAACAATAATTTCAAATAAATAAAAATTAATAGTATTAAAATCAAAATAATATATTATTAATCTAATAAATAAAAATACTGTTACTAGTATACAATTAGTAGTATACTGTTAATATACTGTTAATAGTATACGAAGTGAGAAGAGTGTGAATAAGAGGAAGATCGAGGCTGCTGACTGAGAGCAACAACAGCAATAGTAGCGAGCAGCGGCAGCGGGAGCGACGAGCGACGACAGTGGCAGCGGTAGCAGCGAGCAGGAGCGGCGACAATGGCAGCGGTAGCAGCGAGCAGCAGCGGCGGGAGCGGCGAGTGACGACAGTGGCAGCGGCAACGATAGTGGCAAGCAGCGGCAGCAGGAGCAGGAGTGACAATAGTAGTAGCAGCAGCGATAGCAATGAGCAGCGAAAGTGGCGACAGCGGCAGCGGTAGCAACGAGCAGCAGTAGTGAGAGTGGGAGCGACGAGCAGGGTTAGGGTTGGGAAGTCGTGAGAGGAAGGCTGATATCAGTGCTTTCGTTGGTTCGATTGATCCAACTAAAGCACCGGAGACCGAACCAGACTAAAACTTTGGTTCGGTCGCCTAGTTTAACCCGGGCGCTCGCTCGAAGTGCCCGGTGCCTGGGCTCGGGTGAGCGCCTAGGTGGCGCCTCTTTGAAGCGTGCCGCCTGGAAATGAAGCGAGGCTCTCGGGCCTCGCCTCGCCTCGCCCGAGCGCCTATTGAAATCACTGATACCAGTGCACCAAGTATTGGTACAATAGTACATATTGAGTTTTGTAAAATCCTAAAAAATAAAAAATAAAGAAATTGCTTACTACAGGACCTGTACCACCCTATACCAAGTGGTATGGGCCCTATACTGGGCACACTACTCAGTTTACCCTAGTCCACACACCAATAGATTGTCAGACTGATAAATACCTCCCACACCGTCCATAGTAGCTGTCTCCATTCATTTAACAGAAACATCGAAGCCTCTTTAAAAGCCTTAGACATAGTAGCTATCTCCCTTCATAACAATGGGTATCATTTTATACAGAAAATAACATCACTTTTGCATCAGATTTGTTTACTGTGACGAACTTGCAGATATAAGCAGTCCAGATAAGTTACAAAAACAACTTTGGAAAGCCTACCAAAAAACATAAAACTTGGTGAACAGAGTTATGTGTGATATCATGCAAGCATAACATTACTGACAATGAATAATAACATAATTCTCCATGCAGCAGCTGAGCTAGTTCTTTTCAAAGTTTTACCAAGAGAACTTGCCTCATATTACTTGGAGGTCTGTCAAAAATTTCACGTTGATTGACAGTAGGCATTGAACCATGCAAAGGAAGAACAAGAAACTTGCTAGAATTCCCAAGATAAGTGTGCCCTTTAATTTTTTCAAGCAGCTTAGATATCTCATCCCAACCTGTAAGGAATACAAGGATAGCTCCATCCCCTTCATGGTGGCAAATATGTTCGATAGTTGCTTCCACCTAAAAGTTAAGACAAAAGAAACATAATAAATAGCTATTGCAGATGAACACACCTCTATAGAATAAAGGTACATTTGTGGTACAGAACTGAAATGGATAGAGTAATTCCAGCTAATGATCATATTTGTTTGTCCGATCATCAGAGGCATCTGTACATGACTTGCATTTGAAAATATATACATATAATTATAAAATACGTTTGATAGTTGCTTCCACCTAAAAGTTAAGACAAAAGATACATAATAAATAGCTATTGCAGATGAACACACCTCTATAGAATAAAGGTACTTTTTTGGTACAGACAACTGAAATGGATAAGAGTAATTCCAGCTAATGAACATATTAGTTTGCCTGATCATCAGAGACATCTGTACATGACTTGCATTTGAAAATATATACATATAATTATAAAATACATATTTTTCTTATACACCATTCATTTAACAGCTGGGGAAATCACATTTACCTGACATAAACTTCGGGACCAAGTAAAAGAAGAGATGAAAGTATGGCATTCTGGGGATCCATCTAGAACACATCATTACAGAAAGTAAAAAGAAAGAAATATAAAAAATGTGACAATCATGATTTAAAATATCCGTCCAATATGGATTCCAATACATCATCAGACTGGTACCAATATACTGACATGTACCGCAGGTATTATTCACAAAAATAATAAAAATATACTGATCAGTATTTGAGCCATCTAATCCTTGTGCAGAGAGGAAAATACAGGTGAGCACATGCGAGTCTGATTGGTAATGGAGAACAATATTCAATTACGCATTCTGGTGAGATTTGAAAGGGAGAAACATCTCCATCAGAAACTCCAGCAAACTGGAAGTCAGTTCATGCTGCATTGAAGTTGAACCATTACCTACAAGTTTCTCTAACTAATTTTGGGTGAATACCAGTAGTCCTACAATTTGTTTCGTTTGAGGGCATATCAGAAAATTTTGTTTGGTGCAGTTTGACAGCTGGCCATAATTTCTCTTTTAAGAGAAACTACAGGAAGATGCTATGGGGAAGCACTTCTGGAGGAAGATGGTACTAAGTCAAATCCAGTTGAGGAACTGTCAATCATGTAAAAGGTAATAGACGTGATATTTGGTTAATTTTTTATATGTATATTTGTGTCTGTTTGTCACTGAAATAGCACTTCTAGTGTTCTATACTTCAACTATCTTATTAGATTATTTATTTCAACCCTATCTGAAACCTCAGGATCCTGTTGTACTGGCTAAAACTGTCCTCTGATAACTAATGAAGTAGGCAAAGGGTAAAACAGAGATAATATCAATTAGTTCAGCTTTCAGTCTCCTTACAATTTGATCTCACTGATGAAAAAGAAATCCAGATGCCATTTGCTCGTACAGAATTATTATTTTTGTATTTGTTTCCACATATTATGAGAAATTAATAAAATAATCACAACAAAAGGGAGAAAAAGCTTCCTGTTGCTCTTAAAGCTTTTAGAGTGCCTTCATGCAGTCTAGTAACAAATGCACTAGCTGAATCTCATTCAGTGCAACTGACAACTTTCTAATAATAAGTAGCAGTTATCAGAAATATGCCTTAAATAGGTCTATTCTAGCAGTCTTCACTAAAATGGCTTAAAATTAACACATCCAAAAGTCACGAGAAGTGTCATAGAAAACACATGAAACTGCAGACAAGCAAATTACGAAGAAGCTTAAATCAGGTAAAGTTCAAGATCTTACAAGACCTAAATCCAGTTGTCCACCATCCCAGGCTTCAAGAGACTGTCTTGTAGGAATGCTGTAGTTCTTGTACTGTATATCAACATCAACATCCTATATGACAAAAGAATGTGACTTTTTTATAGGCGGTTGAGTAGGAAACAGTAAGATGAAATAAACCGTATCTCAAGTATTGCACCACATCAAAGTCCGCAATTTGCATCAGAAAGCACCCAGAGAACTCCTCATGATCACAATAAATTGAATGCAAATCCTTTTGTTAATTTTCAAGGGGTCTTTACTTAGTAATTATCATCATGAAAATCAACATAACAAACCTATTGTTACATCTATCAAATATAAGGATAATTGACACACATAAGTACCTAGAATGACAATCATGACACAAGAATAAAACCAATCAACGCATGTTATCCATCTCTAAGATTGATAAGTTAACCTATGCTGAGAGGTGATTGGCTGAAAATGATCAGATCATCCTTGAAGATAATTTTAGGTGACTCTGGCCTCAAAGATATTCACTGATGGAATAACAAAATCACCATCGAACAGGTAGCAAGTTCTCAATAATTTTCTCAACCAAAAAGGTTGTTTCTTCAAGGTAAATGATAGCACACAGACAAAATAGATGGACGGCCAAGGTGTACCAACTTAGGCTAAGGCATTATATTTGATAATTGAGATCCAAGCCATGATGACTATCTTCTGATAATAGATACGATGATATGATTAGGTATACTATTTTATGTTTTAATTAAATATTTAACTTTCACATTTCTTAAGTTATTGTTAATTGTTATCTTTATATTCTTTATGTACTATGTTATCAGGAACAATCTCTCATTATTAATATTAAATAATATAATTAATTACTTGTCATTTATCATGACATGTAACTTTATGTTGCATGTAATGAAAAGGAGACAGTATAAACACACAATTTTAGGAGAACTTAAATTTGCTTTTTCAAAGGTATAAAGTAATTCAACATGAAAATTAAGAGAGGGCATCTACCTCAAACATTTCTGTCAAAGGATCACTTTTTGCCGATGGTTGCCTTCTTCTCCTCCTCGAGTTCCCTTGATAATTATCAAACTCAGGCTTAATCTTGTATCGAGTCTTTTCCAGTATGTCCTCTAGAAACAGTTCTGCTACAGGAAAAGTAAAACCCTCCAAAAACAAAAAAACAATGTAAGAAAATTATTTCTCAATTTGTAGAAAAATGGACACAAGCATAGTAACTAAAGTGTGCATAAAAGTTAAGAATACCGGTATGTGGATGACTGGTGCATTTCCAAAGTATCTGGAGAAGAGATCAGCATTCAAAGTAGCACTCATTAATATTAGCCGAAGGTCAGGTCGCCGTGGCAGAAGATCACGCAAAATTATAATGAGGAAATCCTCATTAATGCCCCTTTCATGAATTTCATCAACAAGTAGATGACTAACACCTGCAAGGTCTGGCTCCTGAACCTGTCATATTAATGCCAGTTTGACCAGTAAAGGCAAAAGTTTCAGAATCAGTTATCTTTAAATGCGACAATAAACTTATTATTAATTAAGAATAATTTGTATTAACAGCTCTTTAAGAGTTAAGACAAAGTTGAACTTGAATGTAAAAGTATGATTCAAAATACAAGTGAAATGTGATAGCTGAACTATTACCAAACTATTTGAGGCATATGAGAGATCAAATATGTTCAAGAGAAATTTTCTCAATACAGAATACTAAAATTAGAGGCGCTTGGATTTATGCCTTGTGATCTATGGTTGCATGGGTACATGTACGGCAGATGCATGGAAGTCAAACAGCATAATAACACTCCTTTTAGTTACATATACCACATCCAACAGATGGCACAAAGTTGCATAGACAGCACCTATACTTTCCTTTGGACCACCGTAGTTAACATTTAAGCTACTCGCAGACAAAAAAAGGAAATAAGATTCCTATAGTAAAACAAAGAATTACAGCATTTGGTTGATGATTATACAAATTACTCGATAGCACTAATAGCTCGATTCATCGTACATAATGGTATAAGTATATGACCATCAATCATCATCATAGCTTGTAAAACCATATAGTAACTACAACCCATAAAAAAACAAAGCAAGGCTTGCAATACAGTCATGTAGAATTCAGTATGGCTTTTCTTAGCACTCGGTATGCAATGGGATACCAACCCTCGGTACATTGGTGTGGATTGTTACCGTACCAATCCGAGCCCTGACTGGTAATTATGAACCTTGGAATAGAGAATTAATGCAATAATACTCCACCGTAATATAGTACTTATTAGGGAACTCAATTTCGTCTGGACTAATTCTTACCAGCCAATATTTACCAATTAAAGTACACAATCCAGGCACTGCCTGCTTGTCCCCACTGGTCCTCCTGGTATGCCTCCTCCTCCTTCTCCCCTTCACTTCCTCTTCTTCTCACCCCTCTTGTTATCGCAATACATATCAATGTACTGTGTATTGGTAGGCTGGCATGGATCCGATCTCTAGCAATCCAACCATAGCCCAGCATGGATCTGGTACCCAAAACTGCTATCCTTGGCACTTATTTTCACTCTCACTTCCGTCTCTTTTAGTTTTTTTCGTCCTCCAGTCTATTTCTCCTCTGACAACTTCCTTTTCTTTCTCTTTTTTGTCTTCTCTTCTACATCTTCCCAACACAGATCCCCTTAACAAGAACCATGTCTTCAGTGTTAGTGACAACATAATGGCAAATTATTTTTGCTCAATGTCAATACGGAATTTATTTTTCTCAAGCACAAGCCTCCTTTCCAGTAGCACCAGTTTTTTTGATCAAGTTCTATGAGTAGAAGCACACAATGGTTGTTTACCACACAACATAAGTACTACATCTAAGTATCACGCAAATCAATTCTTATCATTGTAGATCATCAATTCAAAGGGCAAAAATATCTATTTTCTATATCTAGTGTAACTTAGCCTGCTAAGCTCAAATAGCCTTCCATCCAAAACTGATTGTAAATCATTGTGTGTAGAGACAAGGTCTTTCAGGTGCATCAATTTCATAGCGGTTGATTGATAGGATAACACCCTAACAACCATTTCACCAATCAAAGGGGCGGAAAAGGCCTCCCGAGCTATCAATCAGAAATTTAAAGTAATAAGAGAACTTTGTTCCACAGAGAAAAGAACACAACATCCAACCATAATTTCTTGGCCTTACAAACTATCACATATAAATAGGTGTTTATGGGTAAAGAACTTGTATTGACACACCATATAGATCCTACCAAAAGAGATCCGAGACCTCTCACAATATGAATGCCAATAGTAAAATAACTTGGCTAACCTGTATTAGATCCATGTTGGGGTTCTTAGATAGAAAATAAACTTTATTAAACATTGAAATGCTTTCTAAGAAAGCATTCAAGTTTAAGAACAAAATCAACCTCAAAATGACAGGAAAAAAATTTATCATATTACTACAAAGAGCCTGTGAGAGGTCCTGGTCCGCATCTTCTCTGCAACGTGTGGTTTGGAGGTTGTTTCCATCCCACTCCCACTGCAAATTTGAATTGAGATATTTTTCCTTCTACAGAAGGAGCCATGGTGCTCCTTGTCTACTCACTTGTAGTAAGTGAACACCCTCTTGAGATATGCACTGCTTTCGGTTGTATCTCTTTTAGGGCAATGGCTTCAATGTGTTAATGGTACGTAACAACACTAAGCACAGGCATGTGCTGCACATACTAGTATTGGCAGAACACTTGTTGTACTGAGGTGATATTCTTGCTCAGGACTATTAATATGGGGTATATTTTTACACCAATCATAAGCAACATGTGGCCCCAAATTACTCGAACCCCATTATTACCGACTAGCATGATCACTGTGTCAACATCAAATCTCGACAGGGAACATTTCCCTCATAAACCAGATGATAATTCTTCACTAAATATATGCAGTTAGGGCCAAAGGGGGCCTCTTCTCTAGGTACAGGAGTATTATATCTGACTATGTAAAATACTTGTTTTTCCCCACCTCGGACTGATCCTGACTTGGAGGGGCCTCACTGAACATGTCCCAGGCACAAGTTCTAAAGGATCTGGACACCTCGGAACCGACCACATCAAGAAGAGTCACCTCGGCTAAATTCCTCTTGGGCTAGCTTCTCTCGAGCTCAGTGAACTGCAACAATACGTTTTGCTGAGGAAGCAGCTAGACCGGATCAGAGTCAACATATCAGATTGAGGATCAAGCTTGACCTCAACAACAATGAAATCGTACTTACTATAGTAGCGACATGTGTCAGACATTTTAATGAAACACACTTTTTTTTATGGACGTGCTACTCTATCTTGTCTTTTCTCTCTCCTTTGTAGAGAAAAAGATGACTCATAGAATTGCATATGTCCATTGTAATTGTGATATGTTTTGATGAGAAGCCTAGGAAGAGTTCAGTTTGGTTAGATAAACATCACAAGTGATGGGAATGGGATAGACATGATGCTCTTGATGATTGCTGAATGAATCCAGATGGGAGATCTTGAAGCCAAAGCCATTTTCTTGTATGGAAAAAAAGATCAGAAGCTTGATAAAATGAAACAAATTCAGATTTTCATAGAAATAGAAAATGTAATTGCATCCATCAGGATATCATTAAATTGATAGGGAGTACCAGCCTTCGGAGTAAGACTCCTGTTGTACAAAACAGTAGACGTGTTTGCTCAGAACGCTTTGCTTCTAAACGGATCTGGTAACCAACAGTTTCTCCAAGACTTTCACCCCTTTCAGAAGCAATACGTGCTGCAACAGATATAGCTGATATCCGACGTGGCTGAGTACATATTATACTACAATCTGCTCCACGTAGATGTTCAATCTCCTGCTCTAAAATGAATTGAGGTAGCTGTGTAGTCTTGCCACAACCTGTCTCTCCAGAAACAACAAGCACCTATATGTTCAAACAAATTGGTAAGGCTATCTGGCAAATACCATGCAGTGAAAGAAACACAGTGGAAAAGAAACCTTGTTCTGACTTCTGAGAATGCATAAATCAGGTAATACAAAGCAACTTGTTAAAAGAATGCCAATAAGTTCATTCTCTGATAGTTATAATCTAGGGATCTCACTAAGGTTTAAGGGATTAAAGAGAAGCGGGTGTAATCTATGAATTGAACTGTTGGTAAATGATGGGCACAAGACAGAGGTCCACAAGCATCTCATGTCAACCCATGGTAGCACAACGCTTTCGTACTTGGTGTCTATCAATTAGTCAGAACTTACGATAATGCAAAATTTCACCTTGCTATCAGGATTAAACTATTTTCTAAAATGATGAAATTGGTAATGTCAACATTAATATGAAACCAAAATGGAGGATGTAACTTACAGTCAAAGGAAAATAATTGTGATGTAAGGAACATGATGAAAACAAGATTTCCCATAACATGTTAAATCCATCATACATGTTACTGCTATTATTCTTTCCTACTCATATTGCCAACCATTTTTCACAAATAACAGATAGAGAAATACACATCTTCAGTTCCATCTGGTGCGACTTTAAAAATAATTCATCTTTACATTGTCAAGAATGAATTCCAGAAACCTAAACCTGACAAAGATCCTAATCATCTAAAAATTTTTGCCATGATCCCAGTACTTAATAAGTTTGTTGTTTATGTTACTGCCAACACCTTGGACGGTCTAGTAACATAAAAATTAAAACCCAAATTTTGGAAATGATAAAAGAGCCAAAAAACTCGTAAGTTCTATGCAAGCCCAATATTGTAGCACAGCAAAAAAGCACGGCATGATCTCAGCCATAGAGTGATTACACAAAACATGTGATGTTATACTCCAGTGACAATGGTCAGGGAGACGAATTTTACCTGATTGTCTACCACAGCTTTCAAAAACTCATCCTTGAGTTTGTAGGCTGGTAATTTTTCCCTGAAAGCAAGCATTGCTTTAGTGCTCGGGGATGCCTACAAGGAGCACATACAAATAAGATATAATGACAGGCAGAAGCAACAAACTAATGACTACTTTCATCTCACATGAAGCAGTGTCATCTAGAGAATAAAAAAGCAAAACCAGCCAAGAACCTTCTTGGAGTTCTGCAGCTCCCTAAGTTCAGAACTAAACTTCTCCTTCATAGTATCAAAAGATAAAGAGGATTCAGATCTAGAGATGGGCACGCTAGATAAAGGTTGCTTCTCCGCCTGAGTGAATGTACTGGTGGAACTACTTTGGGTTGATATATCTTTTGATCTAGCCAAAAGATTTACGACTCTTCTTTCAGTTTCTGTAGACATTTTAATCTGCATATACATGACAAAATCTTCAATATTTCAAGTTGTAAGAGAATTTGCAAGTCCCAATTAATAGTTATGAAGTACCTCTTTTTGTGTTGATCCATGTCTTTCATCAAGATCAGCACGATAATCTGGTAAAGGAACCTTGCTAAATACGAGTGCTTTACCTTTGTTGTATGCATGGCTTCCTTCCCAAACAAGCAGACAAGATAAATGTAACATCATCAGATATGGAAAACAGCTGCACATTTTTAATGTCAAAACATGCACCATATATTTTTTGCTGATCCAAATATCAGGACATTAAAGCTTGTTATTATTGTCGTTGTTGTTACCATATACAGCATAAAACTCATGATCAAATATGTCTATATAACTACAAGTCCAATCAGCAAACAGCAAATAAATAATAAGCTGGACAGAGATGAAGTGAAATGATCTATTCAGCTGCATATCTGGTGAATGTCTCACTTGATGCCTAAGTGGATTTATCATATGGATGGTTGTGTAAGTGAAATGCAGCCAATATAATGTGACAGCAGCCTTATTCTTCTTCATTTTGTGGCACATGATAACAGCCTTACCACTGTTATTCTGTACATGTCAATGTCATCACAATGTTCCAATAATAATATTCTATATCTTAGGCTTACAATCATTCATTATTAACAAATAGAAGAAAGGATTATTTGTATTAATTATTGCTTAATAAAGAGAACCAAGTCATACATATAGCACCAGGAAAGTAGGAATCTTACAAGTATAAGCCTTGATTCTGAGCCATATTTGCCAGAGTATTCTGACCATCACGCCCAAAGTTACGTTTAACTATCAGCTCCTGCTGGCTACCTTGTTTTAATTGTTGTATCCTACTCCACCATTCATTTTCATCCAGCTTTTCCACCTTGATAACATCAGTACACGAAACAATATATCCATTTGTCAATCAACATACCAGTCCAAACCATAATATTGCAGCAGAATTTTCAAACGCTTGACAAGAATAATGTTCTCCAAAGAAGAAGCATTTGTGGAGCCAGGAATAAGAGCACAGGGACTTTTGTTTCCCCCAAAAGTTGGTCTCATAGAACATTAGTTTGGCACTAAATAAATGTAAATCAGCTACCAGTGCTAAAAAGAATGCTTTCATTAGATGAGAGCTCCAATTCCAACATCCTATACTACTGACAGTAATTGATCTCCAAAATCAAACATATTCTAGACTTTCGGAAACTAAAAGCAAATGCATGTTATAGGTATAAACGACTATCATGTCCTCTCAAATTTCCAAGTAAGGATCTTCATCCAGGTTTCTCAACGTAGATTTTTGGGTGGAATCTGCAGCTTATAAGATGGACAAATACAAAGGTTTTCATTCCTTCTCTTTACACCTATTGAAAGCAAATTCTGGTCCATGGAAACTTACTTCCACCCCCAAGAAGGATGTATTGATGCTTTTAAATCAACTTTATTGGTAACTAAGGTAGGAGAGATCTTGTTTTTGGTCGCTAAGGTAGGAGAGATCATGTTTTTGAGTAAATACTTATTGATAATTTTGCAGTCTTAAGTTTCTGTAACAGTCAAGAAGTAGAAGCCTTTGCTTCCTAACATCGTTCAAATCAATGCATCTCCTTTGTCACCCATCTTTGATCATGAGGTCCAACATGCTGAGACAGCTGCAACTCGAAATCAATAGCTAATCTTTCAATCATATCTATTCCTGAAACCTGAAACATCAGATTATTCCACAAACAGGTAGACAGTGAACAGATGCTATATGCTCCATCCCAAGAGGTCATTCTACAGGTTAGCTCTTACAGAGGAAAATTTTCCCAGGAAATTTTATAAGAGTAATTTTTTCTTAATTTGCATTAGTTCAAACAAAATAGCAGATTTAGATCATTAATTTTTAACAAAAGAAATGAACTGTAACATGCGAAAAAAATTGCTTCAGAGTGGGTAAAAACATACAAAAGTCAAAGAAGACAAAAAAGGTTATAATCAAAGTCTATTAACCAAGTCCATGCTATATAGATGTGAATACCATAACCTAAAATTAATTAACCATCATGTTCATCAGTAAGAGGCCGATGTACTAAAAAAACAGCAGCCCACTTCAGAGGCATAACAACAAGTGAAGAATAGGGCCCTACAGAATAGACTGTATGATAGTCCAGCTTAATGAACAAGAGAAAGAAATATACTACATTCATTTTCTTTTTAACCAGTCAAGAATGCAAGACGATTTCAACATAGTTAGAACCAGTGGATGCAGAATGTCTTCTAAGGACCAGAAAGAGAATGAGATAGAACAAAATAAATAAAAACGTGCTTGCTTGATGTTTCTCAAAAGATTAATTCCATGGAAACTATTTGACATTTGAGTAGCTTTCTTTTTTATATTTATTATTTAATTATCTAGAAGATAATCAACTATTCCATATTCCTCCCGCATAATGTCATCGTCAAGAACCCATTATCTCCATTTCCACCATAGGTCCAATACATGGCAATACAATCCATGAACAAAGTATCAGAAGGAGAAAAGGAGCGAGATCTTTGGTAAAGTGCAACTAGACTTGTTGTCACTCATATACAACAAGCTCAACCAAACGTAGTCCTTTATGTAAATTTCTCACATCATCACGATGAATAAAGGGGCCACAAAAAACAACCATAGGTATCACAAGTTCATTAAAACCATGAATCGCCTGCTAAACCAGCAAGTTGTTGGAGACCTAATGGAAAAACATGTAGGGGATATATCAACGAATTCTCTGATAATAACGGAAAAGAAAACCAATTAACTTTTTTCATCCAAACATCCGATCAAGAATCGGCAAATCGGATCAAGTATTAGTGTTCTCCTAATATGGAAATGATCTTATGATTCGTAAAATGTATTCATGAACCGATCAGCCGAATCTTGGTAAAGATCACATCAAAAGCAAGGAAACAAAGGAAAGTTAAATGACGAAAAAGGAGAACAGTACAAAATGAGATGAGACAAGATAGGAAGAGGGAATCACCTCGCCGGCCATCTGGCGAAGACGCTCGGCCCTCCATTGGGGATCCCACCACCTCTGCTCCCCGCGACCGCCGCCCCTTCCCCCGACTCTTCCGCCGCCGCCATCGCCCCTTCCCCCACCTCTTCCGCCGCCCCGGCCCCCCCTGCGGCCGCCTTGGTAGTTGGGGCGGTAGGACATGGGACGAAGAGTTCCCACGGAGAGACGGAGCTGTAGAGACTTGGAGAACGCCAAGGAGTGGTGGCGACCGCCTGTAGCGCAGCACAAAGTCATCACAATGGAAGGCAACTTTTAAAGCAAGGAAACAATGATAAAGCCAGGGTCTTTGGGCCGCATTGGTTCCTGGGCTTCGGTACGTTTTCCGTACCCAGATACCGGCCCAACTTGAGCCAAATCTCAACTAAACGCTAAAAGCCACCCATATCACCTAACAGTTGTTTCCTTTGTACATGAACTACATCCACATGTAAACTTACGGGAAGGACCCCACACTACCTTCCAATGGTGTATGATTTTTGTTTGAATTCTGCTTCCGCTAGTGCAGCTGATATCTTATCAAATGAGCACATCCGAGGCGGCCAATCCCCATTGACCCACGAGAGGCTCCTCCTCTCAAGAACCTCCCTGTTGCCGACGCGTACAAATACCGGCAGAGAGGCATCTTCTTCCTCCGCCCCTCATCCTCCGTTGTGGTGAACCTCTAGACCATGGCGGAGGAGCCTATATGGCTTAGTTTGATTGCCAATGTCCAGGATCATCCTGGGGATGAGACATTCGTCGGGTTAGGTTCAGCTCGAGGTCGATCGGGATGCTCCGCTTTAGTGTTCATGCCCTCCATCACCTTCGGGTTCCTATACACTGGCCTACGTCAGGATGGGAGGGGTATCCTGACTTAGGTCCCTTCAAATATCAAGTCAGTAAAACTTTTGTGGAAAATCCTTCGCCCCTTTGCCAAATGTTAACAAGGACCTTTTATTCTAGTGCCTAAGGATCGGTCGTACGTGATCTTTACGCGACGATCGACTCCCTAGGTGGCGAGTTCATACCTTCAGGCGACCACGCCCGGTATGTGCGGAACGGCGCCATGTGGCCCGGTCCCGAACTTCCCAGAGAGGTCCTTATTCGGGACGATGCTGGCTCGTGCGACTCCAGACGGCGCCAGGAGGGGAGCGGTCATTGTCCCGAATTCCTAGTGGTGCATCTGACATGGCATCGCGTCTTCCTCCTAAGGTTCTGCATTTGCGTTGACGTGGTTGGTGGTTGTGTCCACATGGCGAAATCCATAATATGTTCTATCACTTCTCCCCCCCCAAACGAGGTATGCTCTGGGATCCTCATGGGGGCTAGGGGCATGGCTGGTTTGTCAAAGTGCTACTCGTGTGTCAATTGGTCGAGCTGCACGACTCGGGCAGAGACTAGTCCTATTGGTCGAGCCACTCAACTAGGGCACAGGCTGGACTGGTTGGATGAGGTGTTGTTTGTGTGATGACTGATCGATCTATATGACTCGGGCAAAGATTGATCCTGTTAGCCAAGCCACTCAACTTGGGCACAGGTTAGACTAGTTGGCTGAGGTGTTGCTCGTGTGCCAACTGGCCGAGCTGCACGACTTAGGCAAAGATTGGTCCTGTTGGCCGAGCCACTCAACTAGGGCACATGCTGGACTGGTTAGACGAGGTGTTGTTCGTGTGATGACTTACCGAGCTACATGACTCAGGCAAAGATTGGTCCTGTTGATTGAGCCACTCAACTTGGGCACAGGTTGGACTAGTTGATCGAGGGGCTTCTCGTGTGCCAAATGGCCGAGCTTCTTGACTCAAGCAAAGACTGGTCATGTTGGTCGAGCCACTCAACTCGGGCACAGGTTAGACTAGTTGGCTGAGGCACTACTCGTGTGCCAATTGGCCGAGCTATACGACTCGGGCAAAGACTGGCCCTATTGGCCGAGCCACTCAACTCGGGCACAAGCTGGACTGGTTGGCCGAGGCGCTGCTCAGGGGACAACTGGCTGAGCTACACGACTCGAGCAAAGACTGGCTGTGTTGGCCGAGCCACTCAACTTGGGCATAGGCTGGGCTAGTTGGTTGAGGCGCTGCTCAGGTGACAATTGGCCGAGCTACATAACTCGGGCAAAGAATGGCCGTTGGTTGAGCCACTCAACTCGGGCACAGGTTGGACTAGTTGGCTGAGGCATTGCTCGAGTGGCAACTGGCCAAGCCACACGACTCGGGTAAAGACTGGCCCTATTGGCCGAGCCACACAACTAGAGCATAGGTTGGACTAGTTGGCTGAGGCACTGCTCGAGTGGCAATTGGCCGAGCTACACAACTTGGGCAAAGATTGGCCCTGTTGGCCAAGCCACTCAATTTGGGCACAGGCTGGACTGGTTGGCCGAGGCACCGCTCGAGTGCCAACTGGCTGAGCTGCGTGACTCGAGTAAAGACTAGTCCTATTAGCCGAGCCACTTAACTCGAGCACATGTTGGATTGGTTGGCTGAGGCACTACTCGGGTGACAACTGGCCGAGCAACATGACTCGGCCAAAGACTGGCCCTGTTGGCCGAGCCACTCAACTCGAGCACAGGTTGGACCGGTTGGCCAAGGCGCTACTCGAGTGGCAATTGGCAGAGCTGCACGACTCGGGCAAAGACTGGTCCTGTTGGTCGAGCTACTTAACTCAGGCATGGGTTAGACTAGTTAACCGAGGCGCTGCTTGGGTGACAACTGGCCGAGCTGCATGACTCGGGCAAAGACTGGCCCTGTTAGCCGAGCCACTCAACTTGGGCACAGGCTGGGCTGGTTGGTCGAGGTGTTGCTCTGGTGACAACTGGCCGAGTTGCACGAGGCGTTGCTCGAGTGACAACTAGCTGAGCTGCATAAATCGGGCAAAGACTGGCCCTATTGGCCGAGCTACTCAACTCGAGCACAAGCTAGGCTGGATGGCTGAGGCATTGCTCGGGTGACAAGTGGTCGAGTTGTACGACTCGGGCGAAGACTGACCCTGTTGGCCAAGCCACTCAACTCGAGCACAGGCTGGACTAGTTAGTCAAGCGGCGAGGGCCCCCTATGGTACGCTGTGGTCGACCCCTAAGGTGGAGAGCAAGATCTGGTCTGACGGGTTGGCGACCCAGGAGTTCCCTCGGGGGGTACTCCACCCAGTGTTAGCGAAATAGCTATACAGTTCGCCCTTTGTGGTACTGATGGATCGGGCAACAAAGTCCCTTGTTTGGGTAGGTTTGGCATTTCTCCCCTTTATCGCCCACCTGAATACTAGTTCTAACATCAGCTTCTTATACAAGGCTAGCATTACACCATGGCTATGATCGACCATGTCTACGGCACTAGCAGGGTGATCGAGCGCTTGTGCAAAATGAACTTGGGCCTTCGCTGGGAGGTCAAGGAGCTGAAGAATGAGCCTAGTCCGGCGGTTGTGGTGGCGGTCGAATAGTGCATCGCGGATCTAGAAGCTGAAGTTGAATGGCTAAAGGCCGAGTTAAGCGACTCATAGCACCAGTTGAAGGAGAGTCGGGGGTGAGTCCGGGCATTGGACGACGAGTTGCTGACTCTTTCTCGCGACATCGAAGCTGCACGGTATGCTTCTTGGGCTATGAAGGAGGAGCATCGGGGGGCGCCCGAGAGAATAAAGGAGGCAATTGTTGAATACAAGAAGTCCCCTGGATTTGAGCTCGGTCTACAGAGGTCGGGACAAGTGACGTACGAGTTTGGGTATCGAGTCGCCCTTGCTCGCTTCTGCACAAAGTACCCAAACTTAGACTTGGAGTCTGACCCTTTTACTGATCTGCTCGAGGACCAGAGTGTCGAGATGTTGGTTGAGGTCCCTTTTGATGACAGCCCAGAGGTTCCCCAGAATTGAGGGGTGTAGTTTTTCCTCCTTTTTTTTTTTTGGTTCGATCAAGTTGGATTTTGAGTTGTAATGCTCCGACTGCAATGTACGTACCTTTTGTCTAATGGGAAATATGCTTCACATTCCGACATGCTTGTCCCCGTCTAAGGGTAAATTTTTTTGAGATTTGAAACATTCCATGTCCTCGGTAGGGGGCTCCCTTTTGTGGTCTCAAGGCGGTAAATTCCCTCTCGGACTACATCATTAACCTGATAGGGTCCTTCCTAGTTTGGGGCAAGCTTTTCTCTAGCTGGGTTGGGTCACTTACTTCAGCCTTTCATAGTATGAGGTCTCCGACTTTGATTTGGCATAGGCGGATTTTGCGATTATAGAGTCGGGCCATGGCTCTTTTGTACGCCAAAATGCGTAGGTGCGCCTCAGCCCTTCTTCTTCAAAGAGGTCGAGATTAGCCCAGAGGCCTTCCTCCGAGGTGTCTTCCTTGAAATTCTCGGTACGTAAGATTAAGAAACCATCTCGGGTAGGACTGCCTTGGTCCCATATGTCAAACTGAATGGGGACTCACCCGAGGCAGTCTTGGGAGTGGTCCGGGACGCCTATATAACGCTTGGGAGCTCGTTGACCCAGGCGCTGTGAGTCCCAGTCACCCTTTTCTTTAAGCCCTCCAGAATATCTCGGTTAGCAACTTCGGCTTGGTCATTGGTCTTGGGGTGTGCAATCGAGTTGAACTTTAATTGTATCCCATAGGACCGACAATAAGCTTTGAATTTTACGTTGTTGAATTGGGCTCCATTATCAGTGATGATGGCCCTTGGGATCCTGAATCGGGTAATGATGTTCTTCTAAACAAATCCCTCGACTTGTCTTTCTGTGATAGACGCCAACGACTCGGCCTCGATCCATTTTATGAAGTAGTCGACTTCGACTATGAGTAATCTTTGTTGCCTCGATGCGGGGGGAAAGAGCCCAATGAGCTCGATCCCCCATTGGGCGAAATGCCAAGCAACATTTATCAGGGTGAGAGGGACTGCGGGCTGATGTTGTATCAGGGCATGCTTCTACCATTGTTAGCACCATTGCACGTATGACAGTGCATCTCGGCACATGGTCGGCCAGTAGTATTCTTGCCTGAGGATTTTGAAGGCTAAGGTTCGGCTGTCGACATGTTCCCTATAGATGCCTTCATGGACCTCGACGAAGACCGTCTCGGCATTGGGCGACGCCAAACAATGTAAGAGGGGTTGAGAGAAGGCTCCTCGGTACAGTTTCCCATTGACATCACAATACCATGCTTAGGTACGCTTGAGTCAACGTGCGACGGCCGGATCGTGGGTTGTGTCCCTTTTCTTTTATAGCGGAGGATCTCCTCCATCCAATTCGAGGTAACCTCGGTCGCAGCGACAACCTTGGTTGGCACTGTCGGGGCCTGGAGGACTTTGGTTCTCGAGAGAAGCTCCTCCGGGCTATGAGCAGAAGCCAACCTGGCCAGGGAATCGACCTACGTGTTATGGGTATGCGGTATTCTTGCAATCGAGAGACAATCGAAATAACCGGTAAGTCATCTTACTTCAGCTAGGTATAATGCCATTGTTGGGTCTCAGGCTTCATAATTTCTGTTGATGTGGCCCACCACCAATTATGAGTCACTGAAGGCATTTAGGTCTCGGACGTGCATCTCCACAT
The DNA here is from genome assembly GCA_001649415.1 of Musa itinerans. Taxonomy (NCBI): domain Eukaryota; kingdom Viridiplantae; phylum Streptophyta; class Magnoliopsida; order Zingiberales; family Musaceae; genus Musa; species Musa itinerans. Next base: position 321,805 of record LVTN01000171.1, read on the forward strand.
CGAGGCGTAGCCCCGAGAGCAACGCCTCATACTCGGCTTCGTTGTTGGTGGCTTTGAACTCTAGTCGGAGTACATGCTCATATATCTCTCCCTCTGGGCTTCTGAGGATGAGAGTCATGCCCTTACTCCTCCCGAGGTTGTGGACCCGTCCACGTACAGGGCCCAAGTGCGCTCAGGACGTTCTTGTTGAATAGAGCTCTCGTCGAGGGTTAGTTTGGAAATGAAGTCGGCCAATACATGTGCCTTTATGGCCATTCTAGGGGCATATTGGATGTTGAATTCTCTAAGCACGACCGACCATCTGAGCATCCAACCTGATGCGTTGAACTTAGAGAGGATTTATTGTAGGGGTTGGTCGGAGATTACTTTTATGGTGTGGGCTTGGAAGTATGGTCGTAGCTTCTATGTCGTTTTTATCAGCACTAGCGCCAGCTTCTTGATCGAGGGGTATCGTCCCTCGGGTCTGGCAAGGACGTGGTTGACGTAGTAGATAGCTTGCTGCACTTCCAGACCTTCCCGTACCAACACCGAACTAACTGCTTGACCTGAGGCTGCCAAGTAAAGATCAACGGTCTGCCTGGGTTGGGCGAGGCAAGCTGAGGTAGTTGAACGAGGTGCGCTTTTAGCTTTCTAAAGGCTTGCTCGCACTCTGGGGTCCATGCAAAGTTGTCAGCTCGTCGTAGGGCTTGAAAGAAGGGGAGGCACTTGTCTCTCAAGTGTGACATGAATCGGCTGAGTGCTGCTAGCCTCCGATGAGGTGATGTATTTCTTTGATTGAGCGTGGAGGTTGTATCTCTATTATGGCCTTGACTTTTTCTGGGTTGGCGTCTATTCCCCTCTGGTGGATGACAAACCCGAGGAATTTTTCGGAACTGACCCCGAAGGTGCACTTGGAAGGGTTTAGGCACATGTTGAATCACCGAGGGCCTGGAAGGTTTCGGCTATGTCGGCCATATGCGTGCTTACTGACCTACTCTTGACAATCATGTTATCGACGTAGACTTCTATATTCCTCCCGGGTTATTGCTTGAATGTCTCATTGACCAGTCTCTGATATGTTGCTCCAGCATTCTTCAGGCCGAAAGACATCACTTTATAGCAATATACCATTTTGTCGATAACGAAAGCAATGTGTTCTTGGTCTTGTGGCACGATTCAAATTTGTTTATAGCCCGAGAATGCATCCATGAATGTGAGGAGTTCATGTCCTGCAGTGGCATCCACCAGTTGGTCTATCCTTAGGAGCGGGGAGCAGTTTTGGAGCATGCTCGATTGAGATCAGTGTAGTCGACACACATCCTCTAGTCTCCATTATACTTCTTAACAATGATTACATTCAACAATCATAGAGGATACTTTACTTTAGATTTGAATCCAGCACCGATCAGGCATTCTATCTCGTCGCTGATTGCCTGTTGTTGGTCTGGGGTGAATTTTCTTGGCCTCTGCTTCATAGGACGTGCCTCGGGGTAGTTGTTGAGGTCTACGAGGGCATTATCGTGGTCCGAGAACTCGACCTCTTTAGCTCCGAAGGTGATTTCGGGCCTAGGTCCCGATCTCAGGTGTTTCTCCACCATACTACGGGCATAGGCCTTTCATCCTGTCGTGCTGTTGCCTCCGGAGGCCGGTCCACTGATGATGACATCGATTTGCTTCTCAATTCGACCACTAGGGCATGGAGATGCTTCTCCTAGCTTTTTGAGGTAGTGCTCGAGATACCCTCTTCGGATCAGCTCCTTGATCTGGTTCTGGAGATCCCGACAGTCCTCCGTATTGTGGTTGTAGTCTTAGTGAAACCTGCAATATTTCGACCGATCCTTGTAAGTAGTTTTCAATAGGTTGGGTTCTCGCAGGAGTCCCTTCTCCCTAATCTGAAGAAAGATTTTGGTGTGAGAGGCGTTCAGGGACAGGAGAGGGGGTCTCGGGAGCGACGACTCGGGCCGATCATGCCTTCTTTGGGGTTGCACCATAGATAGTCCCAAGGTTGTTCCTCGGGTTTGCTCCATCCGCAGCCTGTTGTTGTCCTCACATTTCCCTACCATGTTGCAGCGATGTACTGGTTGGTGCACTGAAGCATCTCAAGGACAGTTGTGGGTGGCCTCTCGATTAGCGACCAGAAAAATCTTGGGGGTCATAGGCCTATTGGAAATGCTTGCATGATTAGGGAAGGATGAGCGTTTGGGCCCCCTTAGATTTTGGTGGTGAAGCACGCGACAAATTGAGAAAGTGATTCCCTATCGCTCTAGGACAATGCGAGGAGCATGGCCATGGAAGGTTTGGGTCGCATGCTGGCTAAGAAGTTTTGTTCGAACTCTCTTGCAAGCTGTTCGAAAGACGAGATCGAGGCCAACTATAGTTGGCTGAACCATGTCCGTGTCATTCCCTTGAAGGTAATAGGGAACGCTTGATACATCAAGGCATCGAAAGTGCCGTAGAGGGCCATCTGAGCTCAGAATGCGACCACGTGTTTCATTGGGTCGGAACCGCCATCATATGTCTATAGTACTAGAAGTCGAAAGTTGAGTGTTATGGGCTTATCTTGGATTTCCTGAGTGAAAGGTGATCCTCCTGAGTTGCTTTTCCCAGCCTCGCCCTGCGACTTATGGAATTCACGTTGGAACTCATCTAGGCGACGATTCACCATAGACGGCTGGGCCTTAAACGAGTCCTTGGTCGAGTCCGACGATAGGGTATCATGCTCGAGAAATGGTGGCGCGACATGGCTAGGCATGGGTGCACTTTGATTGGGCACCATTCTCAGGCCCCCAATATGCTCCTCGATCCCGACTTGTTCCCTGATCTCATCATAATTTGGGATTTGCATTGTCGAACCAGTCAGGGGAACGCTGGGTGGCTCCGAGAGGAATGTGGGTGGGATCGGTGGCAGAGGAGCCACTAACTGTACCAACTACGGGATGAGCAGGGCAATCATCTGCATCATTCCTGCCAATGCTTGCACTTGCTTAGCGAGGCCAAGGAACGCCACGGGTGAGACAACTGAAGGTCTCGAGGCATTTCCGGGGGGGGGGGGGGGAGAAAAAAAAAGGGTCGGGGGGTTTTCCGGGGGGGGGGGGGAGTGTCCGGGGTTGTTGAACAGGCACCGGTAGCAATCCGACGTCTGTGTCGCGATGCCCCCATCCCCATGAGCGGTGAGCGACTGCCCCCCGGGCCCGCAGGTGAGGTGGGTCGCCGGAGGTTCTTCGGCGGGGCGAGCCCTCGTGTTGGCCGCAGGGCATTCCTCTAGCGCCAAAATGGTGGTGAACCTCTACGCCGTGGCCGAGGAGCCTATACGGCTTGGTCCGATTGCTAATGTCTAGGATCGTCTCGAGGATGAGACCTTCGTCGAGTTGGGTTTAGCTCGAGGTTGGTCGAGATGCTCCTCTTTAGTGTGCATGCCCTCCATCACCTCCGGGTTCCTGCACACTGGCCTAGGTCAGGATGGGAGGGGTATCCCGACTTAGGCTCCTCCAAAGATCAAGTCAGTGAAACTTTTGTAAAAAATCCTCCGCCCCTTTGCCAGATGTTGGCATGAGGCTTTTATTCTGGTTGGTGCCTGAGGGTCGATCGTACGCGATCTTCGCACGGCGGTCGACTCCTTGGGTGGCGAGTTCGTACCTTCGGACGACCGCCACCCGGTATGTGCGGAACGACACCATGCAACGCTGTCTAGAACTTCCCAAAGCGGTCCTTATTCGAGATGCTACTGTCTCGTGCAGTTCCAAATGACACAGGAGGGGAACGACTGTCGTCCCAAATTCCCGATGGTGCATCCGACGTGGCGCCATGTCTTCCTCTGAGGTTCCGCATTTGCGTTGATGTGGTTGGTGGCTGTGTCCACGTGACGAAGTCTACAATATGCTCTATCGCTCTTGGAAGATTCATTGGATACCTAACACCAGAACAGTCGGCCCTTCAATTCATATGCTTAAGAAGAACAGTAGAGAGATTCTAATTAGTAAAAAACCATGTTTAAGATCGACGAATTTTAATTGCCTAAGCGTCTGATACACAAAGATGGCATATTGATGAACTGCTAAAACAGCATGGAACTTGTGGATTAAAATTTATAGATTGTGATTGTTTTCCTTAAGTTTGTGAGATACTTTTGCTTGATCAGTACGGAATTTTCTTTTTTCACAAAGGATACAAATTTAAACTCAGGATATTATGATATACTGAGAATTTTTTTCTGAAACACCGAAGGTTGGTGAGGGTGCTGCTAATGAAATAAAATGCTGCTTCAGACAATATCACTGTGGAGAGAGAGCAGAAACAACCATGGCTGATGATGGCGCACTGATAGGAAATACCATTTTAAGGACTCCTACCTGAAAGGAAGCAAAGTTAAGCAAACATGAGGTTGGGACTGCAGGCTCTCTCCCAAATGGTCTCTTTCTAGCAGGATTAGAATGGTGAAAGCATCTGTGAGCAGTCCGTCAACCTCAGCGTCGTCCTTACCGTGCTTCTTGGGCATGTAGATGCTGCTGGATGACCTCAGGTGAACCTCCAAGGAATTAGTTCATGCACGCACTGCTATAAACCAAATTAGGCCCTCAGTAACATGCACATGCTGAACACCCAGTAGATTGCCAATCAGATTACAAGCATGACGGAGACACAGAAAGCATTTCATATATCCTACAATATTAATTTGTTGGGGGTGATCAAATAAACAGAACATTTCTAGACACACAAAGCATTTCTAGAAATTGATTAACCAAACGAAGGGCACACTACATTGAACTGTGCAAGAATGTAAATAACAAATCAACATGATCTCTACGTATGCCTACTACAAATTTCACCATCGAAAGATTACTACAAGGCTTAAAAAATCTCAATGGAGTGCATCATTCATTTTCTTTATCTACTTGCCCATCGACAGAGAATCTAAATTCTGGCACACGAATCTCTTGAAACCAACTGAAATGTATGATTCTAAACACAGATTTTGAACTTTAAATAGAACTTTAAATAGATTAGCAGCAACTTATATATTTCCTTAGTACCATGCAGTAGAGTATCGTAACCCAACTATGGCATCCTTCAAGGAAAAAACTGAAAGCAAGAAATTGGCATATCTTTACATGTTGAGTAACTGAACCACAAAACACAACAACAAATCAAACTTCATGTTCAATGGAAAAGCTTAACATTCACACATTATTTAAAGCACGAGATTCAGAGAAGAATCACTCTTTTAAACATTAAATATGCTTTAAACAATCCGCACCATAGTATTGCATATAATTTTTCTCACAGTCGTGAAATATCATATCTGCATACAGATTTCATGTCAATTAGCAATTCACAAAATAACTAAAAACCACCTGAACTATATGATAACCACATTGAGCACCATATATATCTTCCTACCTCCAAAATCTTACTAGCTTTGGCTTGTAGACGGTATCAGTTGCTCATTAAACCACACACTGCAAGCAATTGCATGTTTGGACAAGCAGTACATATTTTCAGTCCACTTTTCTTCTATATCCTAGACAATGTGCACATAATATTGAAAGCTGTGTTGCTTGTAAGGAATGCAGAAGGATGCCCTCTTGCCTTCGTGTAAGAAAAGAAAACATCTGTGTATTTAGTTTCCATACAGAATAGATGGTTTCCGTGTGCCAAAGTAAAAATGCCTATCCAACAGCAGCAAGTTTCCATACAGAATAGATAGTTTCCATGTGCCAAAGTAAAAATGCCTATCCAACAGCAGCTAGTTGACAGTACGTGAACAAGATCACAGGGAACATTCAGTTCAGATGCCCCATCTTCTGTCATCAGCAATGTCCCTAGACCAACCAGGTTTACTCTAATAATACTTCATGCAAAGCCCAAAAATTGAGAGGCATATGGACATGTAAATGTGCTTCGAAAATTAAACAAGAGAGAAGGTTGCATTTACGAATAAGGAAGTCGATAGGAATATGTTAACTTCTTCCGAATGGTATCTTGTTAACCAATTACTCATAAAATCAGTATGATTTTGCATCGCCTAACAGGTAACTCTAAATTCTTCATTTGCTAAGTATTTAAAAAAGTGAGAAATAAGAAACATGATAGCCATTGGGACCACATACAACACAAAACCTAGTAAAAGTCTAGATTAGTAAACCATGCCAACCAAATAAGCCATAAAAAACTTATTTAGCATTAGCTTACAAATTATAAAGGAGAAAATTGATATAACGAAAAAGATAAGCAGAACCACAAGCAGGGCTTATAATAAAAATAACTTGAATCTAAGAACATCCAAATTCTCATGATGACCAACATATGTCCCAAGATTTTATAGTGCAAGGTTTATCAGTACACCAGAGCATTAGACCAACTAGGCCAGACCTATAAAGCAGCAATATGTCTAAAATCAATTGGCATATCATCATCATCAAAGCCTCTTTCCCTAAAGGACCACATACATCCACAACTCAGTTATAAATCAGGGTTAACAATTAGTCAGAAGACAAGAGAAAGTAACCCCATCAGCATCATGAACCATGGTAGCTAATTCTTCAAATTTCAAGCTTGATTTTTTTTGCCAAAAATTAAACTGTAAAAGTATCTCCAAGAGACTAAAATGTATGTGAAATCCGGGCAAGTTTTGAAGTGATCAATGGCATGGATTTCATGAAGCACAAAAAGTTCATGTGGTGGGGGAAATGATGATTGCTTGAATGGGAATTATTTCATGATTGTAATAATATAGAGCATGAAAGTATTGTACCAAAATTTAAAGCTAAACCTCCCACTACTCCTATGAAAAATTTATTAAAAGTTAAATCTCTCCCTTATAAATTGTTTAGCAACTCATAAAACCAGAAGGCACAACTTTTTTCATGTAACAAAACCAATTTAACAAAATGCAGGTACAAATAACATGTCACAGCAAAGTAGATGACAGCATCATCTAAGGCCTAGCTGCAAGAGTCTCTTACTTCACAATTGGTGGTTAGCTTCATGCTCAATCAGAGAATTCAGTCAACTTTCTAAAAGATGGTTTAGTTTTTGCCCCATAGTTAAAGTTTTTATCCCCAGGAGCCCTAAACCAGGTGCCAAATTTTCGCTTCTTGTTTCTGCCCTGCATATAAGCAGTTCTAAGTATCATAGCTACTTTATAAACTTCTTGCAGAATATTTTTCTTCATCCTGAATCACAGTGAAAAACTAGCTGCAAAGAGTGTAACACAAACAGTTATCCAGTATTTATTTTACAAGAGGTTTAAAAAATCTTAACCATTCACCAAAAACGAAAAGAAAAATCTGACTGTAGTTGACAGTTTCAAGTGTCAAACACAAAGGGCGTTGCTCTTACCTTTGAGCAATGCTTATAAATTAGTGACCAAAGGAGATAAGTCATAGTTCATAGTCGAGTATAGTAACATATACACCAGGGTTTGACATAAAAGAAGAGCATAATAAGCCAATATTTAACTAAACCAAAGTTTTTTAGACTTGAAGATTGAGGCAACTTAACAGCTCCACGTGGTACGTTCATATTATAAGAGACATGTGGACATTAATGAATGCATATAATGAAACAGTAAAAAAGTCAATCATTTCAATAAACAACAAGAATAAAACTTCACTTGTAACTTGTAAGTACAAGAAAACAAGGCTAAAGTTCGGAATAAAGGGCATGGGATTCAGAATTTGAACCAAAATTTCCAACAGTGTTCTCAAAAAGACTCAAATGGTACAGGAAAAAAAAGAGAACTACCTTCAGATAATTATATGTATTGCCACAATGGCATATCAATGACTATTTTCATTTATTTGCTACAATTGATAGAGGAATGATTCATGTGTCAGAACAGAATGTCCCACTGTTTGTATGTACTTGCTCTGCTAGTGATTTTGAGAAAGTTCAGTAAAATTCATCTTCATAACTCATAAGTACCAAATTCATATTCAGAAATACCAAACACAAACACACTGGACCATGACATTCTGCTTCTTTATTGGCTGAATTTCCTTTTTCTAGATTTCAAGTAAAATTCTCCATAAATTAAAGAAAGAGTGACTCTGTCATGCCAATCATGTTGCTGATTAAGATTAATTGCAACAAGAACAGATTTTTCTGTTTATTTACCATCTGGGAATGCTGAGTTCTTGATTCGAGAGAGTGCCTACATGTGAAATTTATCACTTTTAAATAATTTGAATACCTGTAAAAGCCGCAATTTTCAGCATGCTACAATTCACAAACTGCATATCCTATATACTGCAGAAACTTAACGTAGCCATGTAGGTTTACAATAGCTTACAGAGTTAACTACTCCAAAAGAAAAGTCATCGGAAGGGTTCAACTGGTGCAGTTTCTTCAAGAAGGGCAGCAGCCTGAAAACACTCAGCAGCCTCAAGTGCTGATCTGGCACCTTCAGCCTTATAAAGTAGACCAAGATTGAACCAAGCAACATGGTTAGTCCGGTCCAGCCGAAGTGCATCAGTCAGGAAGCTCCTAATGACAACCGATGGCCGATCACCAAGATGTCTAAGAACAATTGCTGTTGAAACCAAGCTTGGGACATGGGCTGGCTCTATATTCAATGCTTTAGCATATGCTCCTAGAGCTTCCTTAAGGAGTCCTTGTGCTTCATACAGCTGCCCTGAAACATCAACAATTGAATTTGACATCCAATGTTAATATTGAGAAAGTAATATACTTTAAAAAAGAGAAAGAAAAACACAAGAAACAGAAGACAAAATGTGGTATCATCACACATCTAAAGAGACAGATGGTTCTAAAATCTAATTATAGCAGGATTATAGTATTCATGAAAGCAATTGACCATTCAAGCAAATGATAAATATCAGTTATCAAGCAAGCATTAAACTCTTCATGAGGCTCATGTAGTTACTGTAGAAAAATCTGTCTCTAATATTTGTTGACATAACAGAGTAATAAACTTCCAACATATCTAGTATTGATGGATGACAATTAAAGACTCTGCTTTCAGGCATACTTAAAGGATAAACTCCTACAAAAAGGGAATTTGTAAAATTACACTTTTGACAAATCTTATATTGTACTACAAGTCCAGACAACAAATTGGTTGTGAACCCTAAACGAAAACACGGAAGAATCCATCATCATCATCACCACCCATGAAGGATAACCAACAGAAAGAAAAGATGGAACGTGACGAGTGAGAGATTGTGCAAGTAAAGCCAAAAGAGGCAAAAGGAGCCTTGCAAAAAAAAAAGAAGAGAAGGATGCATATCTTACATAATAAAATGCAATTTTAAGAAAAATGCATGTTTAATAAGTTGAAAAAGAAGAGGTTAGAATTCACAATTCAGTACTGTTTGGCTGTTGACACATTCCATAATCCCCAAAAGAAAATGTTTCTCTACTGCTCTACTGTAAATTTACAATAATCAGCACCTAGTTTACCTCTTTGCATGACTGCAACAAGAAAAAGAAAGGAAAATTTTTCTGGCATGCCACTGCAATATGCCATAATATCTCAAAAACCTCTCCGAGAAAGCAAATATCTTATATACCCAACTAAATAACTAATCTACAAAAAACTCCACAAATATCTCATATATCCTGCAAATCTCAAAAACTCCCCCTTATATTATCCTGCCATTAGAACTACTAGACCCCGCTAGGACCCATTTAATTAGTTCCTATCCACCATCAACCCCGGTTAAGGAAAACGGGTCCCAACAAGATCTAGCAAGGTTTAACATCAAGGCCAAATAAGGGGGTTTCTATGTTTGTAAGGATACATAGGAAATTTGCATTTTTCTAAGGATAAATAAAAGATTATGGTTCTTTGCGGAGGTACACCAGAATTTCAACCAAAAAAGACCTAACAACACGTATTAGTATATCTGAAGTGGAAAGCTTAAGTCTATGGCAATTGATAGAACCATTACATAAACAGGAGATATCCCCAAGTATATTCGAGAAAATAACTGGAGATGAACTGAATAAACCTCCCACTGAAGTAATCAAACAAACCACCAGAAAAATATAAAATATCCATGACTCATACTCATGGTAAACTATAGTACACAGACATTACAGGACATTTCTTGAAGGAAACTAGGGCAAAAGAATTATCTTTTGAAATTTTCAGATGAACTGTCTGTACAATCAAATCTCACAGGACAGTCTTACTAGATAAAGATTAGCACTATCATCTTGTAGTAGACTTATGTTGCAAATAACTCCTGTCTAGATTAACCAGGGAACAATATGTACATAAAACCATGTTTAGATGCAAATCATTCTGATCTTGGAATATATTCTCTTCTGGACCTACCCATGGCAGCTCACAGCCAGCACCTATAACGAATAGGATACTCTTTAACATGCTAATCTGCACATGTTATAATCTACCAGCTTAAGTTCTCTTACTCATGTTTTACAGCAAACTCAAGAGGACAACAAATGCAATATTCTCCATCAATCAGCGAGCCCCCATAAAATCAGATCAAAATATTTTGGTAAATCCAAGTTCAAACTGTGTAACAAAAATATAAATATTAAAAGTAGGAAAAGAAAAAAAAGTAGCAAGCATATCAATCTCATATAGGAACATTGAAAACATGACACAAAACTAGAAAGTACGAGCGAAAATTTGAGTACCCGTAGCATGCCATCCTAAAGCAGAGTAAGGACTTATAGCCTTAAGTTTAGATAAGCAAACTTCAGCATCCCTCCATTGTGACATGCTTATGTAGACATTAGCCAGGTCATGCCATGTCTGGATTTCCAAACTTCTATCATTTTTGTCACCCTATAAAAGAAAATTTGAAAAGTGCATAAAAAATTCCATGCATTTGAAATCAAGCACATAACATAAATGCGAATGATAAACCTCATAAACGATATAATAATAGATAAGTGCAAATAAGGAAACACCTTAAAGTTAAAAGGGAAATATACAAGCAGAAAAAAAAGGAAAAGTCAGCATATTTAAAGGACTTGCAGAAAAGTTTTGAGTCCAGAGAAAGAGCACTACAACAACAGCAACAAGATATAGGCTAAACAAACGTGACATTACCTTTAACGATATCAGTCCAATACCAAAACTTTTAGTCCTCAACTGAATTATGGCAAGAAGATGAGTATAAGTCTCAATGGCATTCTTCAGTTTTCCCTGTGCAATCTGAATTTTAGCTTTAGTTCGCAATAGTTCTCCATGGCTCCACTTTCCTGTTTGTTCCAAAGCAGCATCAATAATGGTCTCAGCATCAACAAACCGCTTCTGAGCAGATAATATTCGAGCTAAAAGAATCCATCCATCCTCATTTGATCCAGCCTCTAGTTTCAGAAGCTGCTTGGCATAGCGAAGTGCTGCATCCAACTTTCTCTGTTCAGCATTTGCTAAGCTGAGATTATATATGGTCCTATAATCTTTTCCAGGAATCATTTTTTCAGCTTTTTCAAGCACCTCAAGTGCCTCGGACTGCCTCGAAACTCTTTCTGAATCAGAGGTAGAAGATCTAGCCTGTGCTGAAAGGGAAATGCCAAGTAAACAGTTAGCTACACTTCCAATTTGATCACAGCAACCATGGACGTTGGCAAGCGCCCTGCGTGCAAACAAAACCCCTTCCTCTGCACAAAAACTATTCTCACCACAAACTTTAGAAGCAAGTAACAATGCTTTTACACAATCTGGATCCTCGCTAGCACTTAGTAGCTTCCTCAGCAAATTCAGAGCCGTAAGGTCATCATCTTCCCCTAAGTAACACAACGCAAGAGTATAATACTGTTCTTTCCTCTCTAGGACACCAGGTAACAACTCTTCTACCTGACCGGCCAGAGAACTTAGCTGCCCGGAGACACATAGTGCATAAGTCAGATGATCAATGATAGATGGATCCCACTCAATTCTCTTGAGAGCAAACTTCCTCAATAGAATTATTAACAGAAGAATTGCCTCTTCCATATTGTTCCTGGGTATAAATGCACCATCCATTTGAGAACGAAGGTTTGGAGGGCTTGCATCGCAGCCTCCATAGAGAAGAAAAATAGCAAATTCTTTTTGTATCTTTGCCATAGTATCAGCATCAAGATTCCAGTGTCCAAGGAGGGCCCGCCGGTAAGATGAGATGGCTTCATGGGAGAAACCAGCCAGCTTCCAAAGCTCCGGAAGCAACTCAACTGCCTTGCATACTATCTCCTGTAATTTATTATCAGTAATATTCCCTGGTGAGCCATCAGGTAATGCAGACTCTAACGTGTCCAAAACAATGTTGCATGATTGAGCAGCTTCTGCAACAATGAGAACTGTTTCAGTCATGCTAGGCATTTCAATATATAGTTATTGATAACAAAGCGAACGTCTATCCATCTCTATCATGAGTAAAGAACACTCCCATAAGCCATACAAATAGTTAGAAGCAAAAACTCTCTGTAGGAATTGACAGGATAACCACCTTGAGCATCAAATCAGGAGGCTTTGTAATTGACCTCAAGACTCCTTCTTTTCTCCATAAAGAAGCATATTATCACAGTGTCACCACACGACAGCTTTAGAGGTAAGAAATCTATAGACAATTGTATCTTCTTGAATCTTGACCATATTGAGTACTGACACTTTACCTAAATTTGATGACAGATCCAAAAGTTCAAGATCATATTAAAGAACCAAATCAAACTAGTCTTTCTTATAGAAGTTTAAACCTAAACTATATTTGTAAATGATGGAATAGCTAGGATGTAGTTAGTATAAAAAAAAAATCAGAAAACATTGATATGAAATGCATAAATGAGTAATAAAATAACAAGGAAAACTGCTTTATAAGCACATCTGAAATCATCAAAATAAAAAAAAAATAAGCCATGTCTGTACCTATTTTTTTATTGTACCTAACCAGGTAAGATTGACTTTTGCAAGTTTTGTCTTCAAAAACATAATTTCTCATCTTATAAGTACGTGGGATATGATGTGGGAGGCAGTGGTGTAGATACAAGATATGATTTATAAATCTTAAGCCTGTCATAGTACTCTCTGTGTAAGACTCAATAACCTCCAAACAGAGCTATTTAGATTCCACAAATGATGCAAGAGAAACAGATGACTACATGTGTTCAAAATAAATTATTCAAAATATTATATTTACCTTTAAACCTTCCAAGATCTTGCAGTGCTCTTGCTTTCAGATATACTGCTTCAACAAGTAAGCTAACTGCATGTATGGACATTGGTCCTGACTCCCAGTTTGAATGAAACTTCCGGCGTTCTATTCTTTTAGTAATAGCAGTTCTGATCTTAGGGCCTACTGAAGCAAGATCTATTCCATCAAAAACACGAAGTGCAGCTTCCACATTTCCTCTTTGATATTCTAGCCTTCCAAGCAGGGCTCTTGCTTCCTGCAAAATATAGTTCCATTAGATAATCCCAGATGGAACAGCTAATAATCTTATTTTTCATGTCTATATAGTATGATGAACATTGCAAGAATATAAGAATTTGTTTGGCATAAGAACACACTACAACGAGGGTGTTACATTTGTCTTATATTGCAAGGACGTGGAGAAGGCTTCCATCAAGTATCAACATTATTCTGCTAGAATAGAATGAACACCAGAGGTTCTAGATATATGTTTCTACTTAATGAAAAATATAAACAAAAAATTAAATCAAGATTCAAAAATGAAGCAAACGCAACTTGCCAACCCGCCCATCATAGACTAAGCTTAAATGATTCAAAATTAGGCTTAATATAGTATTGGTCAAATATATATGAAATCAATTTTAACTGGCATTTTAACCTAAAAATTAACTAAAAGCAAAGCATGAGCATGGATAGACTCACTCAGGATTGACTAAATTAAATCCCTACCATACAGTTGAATAAATAACTATCCAGATCAGCTCAAACAATTAACACAACAACTGCAACTAGATGCAAGAAAAAGAAAACTCTTTGGTGCACTGTTAAGGCAACATATCATGAGCTGAGTCCAATGCCAAAAAAGTACAATTAATGCTGAACTTAGAAAACATGAGACTGATATGTGTGTAGTAGAACCTGTCAAGGCCTTTCTAATTCCTTCATATGAATAAAGCCAAAAGGGACATGTTGAAAGACCAACCTCATAATTTAAGCAGAGACCTTCACGAAGAGATGATTCGGCTTCTTCAATGTTCCCAGTGTCGACCCTCTGCCCAGTCTCACCATTTTGACATGAATAACGTACGGCCGAGCACTCCTTGGTGGCCAGGGACTCAGAGGATCGAACCATTTCATCTACTTGTAATTGTTCACCGGAACACAAGCACTTCATTGTGTTCTTCAAAAGACTAGACAAGGGTCCTGGTCTCTTCATTCATTTCTTACCACTCTGCTTCATGATAAACAGAACAGTATGCTTATTCAAAGCACCCAACAAAGGTGGGAAAGGGAGTTATAACAATTGCTGAAAAATATTAAGTTCTACAACAATTGTTGGGAAACAAAACCAAGAAAGCAAGCAATTATTTCAGACCCCATTGAATTTAAGTACAACAACATTTATTGAACAAGAAAGGTACAAGTAAAAAATGTTGTCAAAAGACACAAAATACAGCAGCCAGATTAAAAAATTTTGTAATTGTAAGCTAATAAACAATAGGATTAATCATTAATATAAATCGAACTATAGGAGCCTTAAGACAGATTTAACTATTAAAGAATTCACCATGGGAAGATCTCCCCGCTTTGTTAACCAAAAAAAGGGTGGGGAAACAGTCTTTAACTCAATCAGCCACTCCTCAGGGTCAGAAACATTATGTTTGAATTCAACAAACCCAACAATTACAAGCATAGGCAAACCATTAGATATATGCCCCTCAAGACCAACGCTTCAGAAATTGCGCAAATAAATTCCCGGCTGAATTTATTCCTGTAACTTGCAGGATCGAAACCCATTTCAGGAAAAAGAAAACGTAAATAGAATAAAAGATCACAGCAGAAATCTGAAACGAAGAAAGACTTGGAAACCAAGCGACGACCTTGATTTCTATTGCAACACAAGAAAATCAACTGCATGTTCGAAGGACAAAAAAGAAGAGGAACGAATAAATGATAAAGCATCCGTCCGAGAACAAGGACCCGTCAAACGCGCCAATCTCATCACAAACCCCTAAATCCTAACAACCCAAGAAGCATCGACAAACGAACCAGAAATACCAAAACCCACCTAAAACCACCCTTTCGCCCCGTCCTCTCGAAACCCTAAGACAATTTCAGCAAAGCGCCAAAACGAAGGAAAAGCCTCGCCAAGATTTCTCCAAATTCACCTCGAGATCCCATTCCAACCCGGTGGCCGACCCCTCCCCAACTCCCTGAACCTGCCGAAACTTAATGCGGCTTGTCGTCCAAAGGGATCCCAGGCGGCACCACAAATCATCGAAGGAGTGCATTAAAGAACGTACCTTTCCGATCAGGAGGCTGTTAAATCCCACCAACTCCGCGCTGTGGCAGGCCCATCCAAAGGAGATCCAACGATTAAAACCTCGATCCTTCGATATCTTCGAAGGAACTCCACCGAGAAAAAGAAGAAAATTCTCGATCAGAATCCCCCGATCAGAGGATCAACAGAAGAAACCAAGGAAAAGGGATCCCTTTTGCCGTCTAATTCATCGAAATCTTCGATCCCCGATGAGTAGCTTCCGCGGAACGATTCAAAATCGCGGGGCAAAAGGTCTTGGGAATGCGGCAAAGAGGTTTTGGGCCGATGACCCTCCCTTTTAATTAAAGCACGTTACGTTGATCAATTGTTTATGGCCAAAAAGAAGGAGGGGTAAATTAGAAGCTGATCCGTGTGGGGCCGGCGACATGCGGCCATCGTTCCGCCACGTGGCGTGGGCGTTTCCCAGACGGCTCAGCTTGTGAGCCACCGTCGGGACGGAGGCTCGAAGACGCCGGGGGAAACGCGTTTCCCGATGCATCGTGGTTTCCCCCACACCTCACCC